>CATQJF010000072.1:0-95000 GCA_958299015.1 Tetanocera ferruginea | reverse complement strand
TTCCACGCCTCCTTATGGGCGTTACACACGTCGTGACAAAATTAATATACCCCTTAAGCGCTGATTATAATAGACGAAACGGAACGTATTCAAGTGTCAGCGAAGCGGGATGAAACGCTTTCAAACGAATTGACGGTTATAGTAGAAACGGAATAAATCGTTAAAATGGTCAAATAAACATAAGCAAGCATTGAAAAACATCAATCTTCCTTTCTATTAACTTCATTTCCAAAAATTGTGTTCAAAATAAATATGAATTCATTATAAAAAATAGGTGTCAGAAAATCAAATTAAAAGATATGTCTTTAAGCATTTGTCGAAAGCATTTGTTTACTCTCGTCGGAACGAAACGCAACGCAAAAATCAAAAATCTATAGATCTCAACGTCGCGTGCCGTTCCATTCCGTCTTATTATAAACGCTCACATAAGAAGTTCATGTAATAGATTGCAAAGTGACATTTCTCAACGTTCTACAACGTTCCGTTTCGTCTATTATAATCAGCGCTTTACGCAGTACGCGTGGGGGTATAAAGATACCCCCTATATTGAAAGCTTATATCGAAAGGGTTTCAGCAATATCATTTTTTTTGGTTTGTTGTCCCGAAAATCAGCTAAAATAGTCTTTAAGTTATAATATTAGTATTTGTTTGTCTTAAAGTTATAATATTGGTTGTTTTGGTCCAATATCTTTGGATAGGTCTGCAAGAATAGAATAAAAGCGTTTTGCTTTGGGAATTGAAAAGTGCCCAAAAAAATTCTAATAGCTTAAATTCTAAATTTCATCACAGCTGAATACATTTTTAATGGCTTATAATTTTATATTCAATACGAAACCGATTGTTCCTCATTTTTACCTAATTTAAGATATTACTACAAATTTGCAAGCGTTTATCATCTATTGCATGAAAACTTATAGTAAGGAAATGTTAAAACAATTTATTTCATTTATTTTTTTCTTTCCAGATACGTCTCAGCGTTAATACGGCAACAAAGTTATCACCCCAACTTCAAGAAATGAAAAAATCTATTGGATTATCTCTAATCAAATTCGAGGATGCTTTAATTGAGTTTGATAAATTTACTGAAAGACATCATTTCGAAACCATTGACGTGTATCTTGCAGTTCTAAAAATGCACTATAAAAATCAAATAAAATGGCAAGCTGCTTCAATTTTAGGAAGTGTTGACTTTCTAGGTAATCCAATGGGCTTTGCAAACGACTTGTCTGAAGGAGTTTCTGGGTTAATATTTGAAGGTTCAGTCAAAAGTCTTGTAAGAAGTGTAACGCATGGTATTTCAAATTCAACTGCAAAATTGACTGAAACACTGTCAGATAGTCTTGGTAGAGTTGTTCTGGATGATTCCGATACTGAAACAAGACAAAAAATTCTTGAAATATCATCAGGACAGGGAACATCGACGGGACATCTTGCTGCAGGATTGAAAGGATTTGGATTTGGTTTACTGGGAGGAGTTACTAGCATCGTAAGACAAACATATGTTGGTGTTCAAACAGACGGATTTCATGGATTTATAAGTGGCTTCGGAAAAGGTTTGGTTGGAACAGTAACCAAGCCTATTATAGGAGTATTGGATTTAGCTTCAGAAACAGCTACTGCGGTAAGAGAAACAAGTAAAGGATCAAATCACATTTTACCTGCCAGAAAGAGATGGCCAAGATGCGTTACTGGTGCTCCTGGAGGTTTATTACCACCATATTCATACCGTCAAAGCAAGGGTCAACAATACCTTTATATGATTAATAGAAGAAACTTATCAGAACACCTTATATCTTACGAACCAAACTTGTGTAATGACAGAGATTCGAAATTGCGCTTGCTAGTGTCTACAGAATACGTTCGCATATTTTCTCGATGCGAAGAAGATCCATGCATTGTTATTGATTGTCATTTAAGTGAAGTTTTATCTTGTCACCCACTTACTACAGGTACAGGAAATGTTGATGGATCGATAAAACAAAAGCCTATATATTATATTGAAATATCTACAAATTTGCCAAAAATCACAAGACCGAGAATACGATGTCAAAATTTAGAAATTGCAGAGAGGGCTTCAAGATACGTAAGCTTATTTAGAATAAACATTTTTTTATGATATCTTAATCATTCTTAATTCCTAAATATTACACTTATCTAATTTTAATGACACAATGTTGCGAATTTGCATCAACGGTTTTTGCTTAAAACATTTAGCAACAAATGAAAACACGTAAAGAAAGTCTAAAGTCGGCCTAGCCCGACTTTGAAATACCCTAAACTTAGTTTTTCAAAATACAATAATAGTATTGAAAATGGGTCCGTAGGCGGATGAAGCACACATTTTATATGAATTTCAATTTTGATGTAAAATTTAAACATACTAAACAATTTTTGGGAGTAATTCATAGTTTTGGTATAAAATACATCTTAGTTTTGGTATAAAATACATACATACCAAATTTTATCTGTGTAGGTAAAACATAAGCTTATTTATAGAATTTTAAATTTTTGAGTTGTACAGCAACATAAACATTTAGCAACAAATGAAAACAAGTAAAGAAAGTCTAAAGTCGGCCTAGCCCGACTTTGAAATACCCTAAACTTAGTTTTTCAAAATACAATAATAGTATTGAAAATGGGTCCGTTGGCGGATGACACCCATTTTTCGAAAACATATTTGTTTTTACATAAAATACATATACAGACGGAAATTTAACCTTTGTAGGTTAAATATGAGCTTATTTATCGAGTTTTTAATTTTTGGTAGTATGGGAGGTGGGCGTGTTCGTAGGCGGATGACACACAGTTTTTGTATACATATTTTCTTTGAATAACTAATTTTATTGTTGTTAGTTAATTATGAGCTTATTTACGGACAACACACAGACGGACGGAAGGACATAGATAGCTCGACTCACAAGGTGACTCTGATCAAGAATATACATATATACTTTTCTATACCAGATTTTATGCGTTACAAACGTTTGCACAAAGTTAATATACCCTGATCTTTCAGGTTTAGGGTATAAAAAAATGAACTTTTCGTACTAACAAAAAAATGGAGTGTACAATTTTCAGTTTTTTTTGGGACACTCCATTTTTTCAATTGATTGATTCAGTGTTTTTAGGGAAAATAATTTTCCTTCTAACCATTCGCCTTCATTTTTAGACCGTCAGTAATTATAATATTGTTATACATTTTATTTTGAACAAATTTATAGTTTTTGTTCTTTTTGCGTTCATTATTTATTTATTTATTTCCTAAGCCTTGTTAAACTTTATAGCATTTTACAAAATTTAAAAATTCAAATAAAAAAAGTTCATTAATATCACGGTGTGACAGTCATTTTCCACTTTTGACGTGACCTAGTCTAGATTGTAGGTCTGGTGGAGTACACTAGGAAACAGCGAAAGAAAGTCGCCTAACACCCTCAAAATCTTGATTTACCGTTCAAAAACCAGTATTGCGTACCTTCACTCACTTCTTACGATCACTTAGTTATCAAGCGATTTTTAATTTATTATCATTTTTGGAAAGCTAGAAAATATACCATCCTAAAGATATACAACAATTTATGGTTATAGTGGTATTGCTACGTGTATTTATCAAGTAAATGCAAACATTTTGACAATTTTTCTCATTTTCCAAACTTTGACAATTTTTTTAAGACATAGTTTCCACAGAATACCACCTTTTTAAATTAATATTCGGAAATAACTTTTTTTACCGAGTGCAGTGAGTGCTTGTTTTACAAAATCGGCTAATAATTGACGAATTTATGGAACTTTTTCGAAAAACAAATTATTTTCAAAACGTCACACAATGTACTGTGTATTCCTCACTTTTGTAAGAGCTCCAAATAATGTGCGCGTATTTGTGAAATAGTATAAAAGGGTTTATCTTTTTAACGGTGGATTTTTGTCAAGATCAAAACAAGAGTACGTTCAAGTTATCGGCTGTTATATTATATTTTATGTAATGTGTGATTAACGTGATTATTTTTGTTACGTGTGCGGATTACTTGTCGACAAGAAACATCGGTTTGAATTACAAAAGAAAAGCTGTTATAGATTATAATAACAATGTTTTTGACCTCACTTTTGTTAAAAATTGTTGGAATGAACCAAAATTTGCTTGTTCGACTTGCTGTGCAGAACTTTGGTTTGGCATCTAGTGATCCATAAGACACAATATTGCTATTTTTGTGAAACAAATATCGAAGGTCAACATTTTAAAAGTCGTAACCACATACAATATGCTGACGTATCAACTGTTTGTAAAACAGGTGTGAGAGAAAGTCAGACATGTTGTAATAAAAATAGCATATAAATTAAGTTTAAATTTAAGTGGTTGTGTTTTTATAAAGTCAAAAAATTTTTTTGACAGCTTAACAACTATTTCATATGTTAAGTATAAATTACATAAACACTAAAAAAATATATTAAAATTTTGTTTTTTTTAATTTGTAAGTGCAATTGACTTTATTGGGACCATCAACCTCTGATTGCATGTGAACAACATATTACCCACTACTTCAATATGAATTAAGACTGAATGAGTTTCCTTGCAAAATTTATTAAACATTATTTTAAATTATCACTTTAGTTAAAGACTAACTGCTTAGTCATGTCATATGAAATTAAAATAAGCATTTTTCGACTTAAGAATGACCAATATATAACATCAGATCCATTTTATTAGTTATCTGATTTTTTATTCTCTAGAGTTGATAAAAACCACACTGTGAGTCATGGAAAAAATCCATATCAACCACGTGATTGGCAAGCCAGGAAATCGTTTCGAACAGGAAAGAAAAATATTGTCAACATCCCGTTGGTGTAAACTGATAAAATTATTTTGCCGCCTTTACACCTAAAGTTAGGCTACATGAAACAGTTTGTGAAAAAACTAGACAAGGATGGCGATGATTTTGTATACCTTAAATCAGTTTTTCTGCCAAGAAATCTCTAAGATCGAAACCCGATTCCAGGGGAGAAGTAAAGTAAAAATGATAGCCAATTAATGCTGGTCACTTCAACGGGAAACTGATTATTCATCGTTAAAACGCAGTCGATCAAACAAGCATTTCTAAGCTTAAATGTATCGAAGTGAAAATATTTATTTTTTTGAAAAAAATCCATAAGTTTGTAAAATAATGGCCAATTTACAAAAACAAGCATTCATTTTACTTGGAAAAAAACGTTCTCTCTAAATATTAATTAAAAATTAATAACATTAGACGAAAGTATGTTTTAAAAACGTCGTCAAAGTTGAATGAAGTGAAAAAAGTAGAAAATTTTTCATTTTCTTGATAAATTCACATAGTAACTGCATAATATCCACAAACTAGTATATACTATTGGAAAGGCCTATGTTTCAACTTTCTAAAAATGATAATAAATTAAAAATCTGTAGTAAACTGATTGAGCTGTTGGGTTAGAAGTGAGTGAAGGTACGCAAAAACAGTTTTTTAACGGTAAATCAAAATTTTGAGGGTGTTAGGCACTTTTATTCGCTAATTCCTATTGAACTTGACCAGTCTTACAACCTACACTAAGTCACTTCAAAAGTGGATTCAATTTTTTCTTTTTTGTATCACCGTGTATTATAGAAATACAAAATGCAACTTAAATTGTACATTCTATTTTAAATTAACGTTAAAATATTTACACTCGGAAAAATATAAAAATGCTTTTATATCAAACAAATCATGGGTTGAAATAACAGATTTCACTGTTAAATACTATCAACAAATGAAATTTTCAAATCAACAGCTAGTTGGCTGTTGGGGTATAGAACACGAAACCCATATAAAAACGTACTTATTGAAATTGTATCACTGTTTTGAGAGTTCATGTTTGGCCAAGTGTGGTGACGTGTGCGTCTATGACGCGACTCTTCTAGGTTCAAATATCGGCAAGGCCAACAAAGATTGAAATAACTGCGTCCGACTGTTAATATTACTGTTGATATTTTTTTGAGTGTACATATAAATCAAAAGATATTTGAGAATATTAAACAGCAAAGAACATTGTGGTAACAAGGCAAACATGGTTGCATGCAAAATCGTACAAAAAAAGCCCGTGTAAATACAGAGTTGAGTGTTGTGTATACAGAGTGAAACAGGTATGCGCAAAAGGCCGCCCATGGGGGATAGCTTTGCAGTCGAGACTCGGATTACTACACTGATTCACATTCGTGCTATCACAGCACACGATCAGTCGCTGTGCGAACTTCATGCTGTAAGATTGTGGTCGCCTGTTCCTGCGTTGCCTTATTAAATACGATAAGCTATCGTTCATGCGTTTGTTCATTTTATTTGTTTATGTCTGTAATGGTTTTTTGTTTTTAAATAATACGGATTAAATTAATTCATACTTAATTTTTAAACGAAGCTTGTCCTTTTCAAAACGCCAACGCAGTAGCAAGCGACCGCAACCTTTCAGCATGAAGTTCAAACAGCGACTGAACGTATGCTGTGATTGTAACAATGAACAAACTCGTGCTTTTCGTACAGTGTTAACTTGAAAAACAAAAGCTTTGCAATACAAACACAAAACTTTGTATTTATTAGTTTGCGCACCCCTGGTTTAAAATATAACGAAAAGAGCAATAAAAAGCCTATGACTAATGTATGAAGAAGTATAGATTAGGAATTGCAAAGAGAAAAGAGGTTGAAGAAAATTCAAATGTTAGGAAGTAAAGAAAAAAGATAAAAATGGATTGCCTTAAAATTCCTCTCCCGACAATTTCTCTTAAATAGGTGAGAGGAATTCAGCGTGTTATGCCTAGGAGCAATGAAAATAAGATTTCTTTTTAGACAGTCAGAACTGAAATTTTGAATTAAGATGAGACGGTGTTGTCTTATGAGTGAGTTTATGCAAATATATGTATAGTTTCTAGCATTCATTACATCCGCGTATAGCATTTTAGAAACTTGTCAAGTGATAAAATTTTCGAAATCCATAGACGAAACGTGTAGTGTAATTAAAGGCAATTTGAAGTCCAAAATTACCTTTTTGCCCAAAAAATTTGTAAAAAATTACCTCATTTAGGGAAATTTACCTCAATCTGGCAACAGTGATTCAGTTACATGCACTATAAACTTCTTTATCAGTCATGGGATTTAAGTGTGTGAGAAAAGAATAATTAGTGTTTATACGATTGTAGACAGTACACCATTGATTTCAGTTAGTAACCAAAGCATCGGTAAAAACACAATATAAAAAAGTCGTTCCTTTTGGTGTTCCAGATATTTTTGCATTTTCATTCCCTGTTCGTGTTTGAAGGGCTTCGTTTTGATATTATTTATATATGCCAATATTTTTGCAAACTTGATAAATATGATTGAATATTCCATAAACCTGCATCATTGTCAATTATATCCTGTAGAGATGGTGAAGGCGATGAAGGCAAAGAAAGTTCTTTATCACCGACAGTTAATTCGTCAGCTCTTTTTTCTTCGACTTCGAATACATCACTTTTCGTTCACTTTCATTTCAATCGTTTCCATCTTGCTGCTTTAAACGAGAACCCTAACGATTTGATAATTTTGGAACTTTTTTCAGTACATTTCCCTCTATTTCTTTTTATTCTGTTGCCTTTTTCCGTTTTAGGGCACCAGTTAAATTTTTCGGCACCAAACATATTGTCACACTGTTTCAAACTGATTTAAACATTCCCAACACTCTCAAAGATAACACGCTGATGAAATTTAAAGTTTGTCTGAAATCAGTTTAAAAGTCTTTCATAAACTTTCCCTTGTAAGGGTGGTCACGCAACTGCTTATAGTTTCGCTTCTAGTTCTACTGGTGCTATACTTAAACTGATATTAAAAAAAAAACAGTAACCAGCCTATATACATATAAGGAACTTGTAATTGTTCAGCCTGTTAGGTCTATATTTGCCTCACGCTTTGCTCCTGATAGATCTGAAGAAGATGTTTTACATCACATAAACTCAAAGTTGAAACTTGTTAGTAAGAACACTTCGGTTCACAAATTCAAGTTTTCATATGAGCGGTTCTCTTCTTCTTTTAAAATTAATTTACCAGGTGATCTCTTTGGTAAAGTCATGGATCAATTTTTTTGGCCTGAAAATACCGTGGTTCATGAATTTATTCCTAGGTCAACACCTAAAATGTCTTTAGCTTCTTTACCTGCCTATACTACTAACTCAAAAAACTAGATTTCTGCTATCAGTTCCTAGTCGTTTACCAGAATGTCTGAGGTTTGAATACCAAGTTGACAGATTTGTTCATTTTAAGCCATAATCTTCACTTTAACATTATTGCTTTCAGTGAGACTTGGCTTAAACCTTATATTTTAAATACTGAAATTCTATCTAACAATTTTAATATATAGCGTAAAGATAGAAACTCTATTGCTGGTAATTTTTGCAGCAGTGGTGGCGTTTTTATTGCCGTTAACTCTTCTCACAAGAAATAATAATATCTTAGTCTTTAGATATTGAATTTTGCTGTGTTCGTGTGAAGTTTGGTTCTTTGATAATTTATATTACATGTTCGTATATTCCTCCTGCTTTCAATGTCGAGGTGTATGGGAAACATCTGTTGTCGATTGGTAAAGTTTGCTTACAACTTCAGCCTCATGACCACATTTTAGAAACTGGTGACTTCAACCTTCCTAATGTTTCTTGAAACCGTTGTGCTGAAAATTCTGCAGTATTCCTGCCATCTTCAGAACATTCATCTGTTAACTCATTTTTAAATGAGCTTTCGAGTCAAGGACTTTTTCAAATCAACTATCACTATAATAGGAATAACCGTTTGTTAGATCTTATATATTTTGATGATATTAATATTGTTTCAGTTAAAAGGTCCGATCCACTTGTGTATCCTGAGGACTCACACCATCCGACTGTTGAAATCACTCTGAATTTTCCCAAACAATCTATATCAAATCGTTTGAATCTTCCCTCAGAGTTTAACTTTAAAACAAAAAATTATGTAATTTTAAGAAATAATTGGCAATTACCAACTGGTCATCACTACTTAATACTACTAGAATATTGCCACAAACCCTTGATTCTGCTGTGTTTGCCTTTAACAATACTCTTAATAATTGCTTTTTAACTTCAGTTCCTCAGAGAAAAGCCTCTCTAATATCTGGTCCCACTTGGTATACCAAAGAACTGAAAAATCTGAGATACTTAAAATCAAAATATTATAAAAAATATTTAAAATCTCATAAGGGGTATTCTCGCAGTCTTGCAAAACCCTTGCAAGGTGTAAGAATTGCAAAAGTTGTAGAATCTTGCACCCCGTGCAACGACACAACAACAAAATACAAGCGATAAAAGTTTTGCAATTCGTGCAACCTGTGCAACAGTGATACCCATCTTTTGAGTGGACGTGCAACCGTGCACTCTGATTGAGACAAATTCGTTAATTTTAGCTCATGTGCGTTAGAGTACGTATTTAAATTTTTTGTTTTCGCCTGTTCGCGGCATTTCTTTTAAGCCTTTGAGTCCCGAGACTAATCTAGCGGTGGAATAATTTTTTTGAGGAATGATTCTAAGAAAATAGACTAAATATACAAAAAAAAAAATGGTTTCTTTTATTTTTACCGTTTCTCATCTGGATTTTAGGGGTCGTACAATATATTGTACAATAGGACTGAACGATAATATCACTTGTATAGCTAAATTGAAACCATTTTGTTTAAGTTTTATATTGCTCAATCAAAATTGAAAAAAAAAAATGTAGAGTTTGAAATTAAAAACAAGAATTTGTAGAAATATGGATTTTATTAAATAAGTAATATAAATAAACGTTATAAAAAGATTAAAATTATTTAAAAAATGTTCATAGTTTCATATAAGACAAATTTTATTCAGCTGTGTGAAATTTGTAGAAGCAGTTGGCTCCTCGTTTGATACAAAGAAACGCGTTACATTTAACGCAAAAGGCAAAAGTGCGCTGATTGGCATTTCTCATATCGACATCTGTTTGGCGTTTTGTCATCGGAAAAATAAGCAAAGTGACCCATCTGATCGTAACGAACATCCGTTGAAATTGAAATCAGCTTTCGCTTATCTGCCTGTTTTTTTTCAGAAATTCCATCCTCTGTTCTTGGCCGCCCGACAGTTCTTTTGGCTGTAGTGTCAAGCAATATCAAAGTTTTTGACAAGTGGTTTTTGAAAATAAGAAAATCCATTTGATCTTTTGATGATATATCATTTGCTTGACAATCTTCCTTATAATCTTGCCAGGCTGAAATTATTGACATATCAAAAAAGTTCATAATGACTCGTAATGTCCACTTTTTAGATTTCAAAAATATACGATAATATTGTAGCATTTGGTCAAGAAGATCGACCCCACCCATGCAATTATTATAAATGGCAACTACTTCTGGACGATTTACATCTATATACTTCTTCTGTTCTTTAGAGTATCGTTTGACTGAGTCTTCATTTCCAATGCCAACATAGTTTGAAGCCAGGTGTACTGCTTTATTGTCATACCATTTTGTTAATATTACTTTTTCATTACGACTTATAAGTTCTGCGGATGTTCCCCGTCCTTTTGCTTTCATGACATTGTCTTCAGGCATAGGAGGATGGTTGAATCGATTGACACGAATTGTGCACTGTAGATGCGACGATCAAATAAAATTTCAAACAATTGGAATGTTGAAAAAAAATTGTCAAAAAACAGTTTATAACCACCTTCCTTTGGAAGTCTTTTGCATAAATGTAGTACAATGGTAGCACCAAAACCAAGCTTTTTCAAACACTACTCAGAGATTTCTGTAGTCTTGCCTTGATAGGCTATGAAATCGTACGGCCTTCCACTTTTCCCGCATAGAACAAACAGTTTTATGCCCCATGGAGTGGGCTTTCCTTTTATTTACTGTTTTATAGACAACACTCCTTTGAACGGAATCATTTGTTCGTCGATACAAAGATTTTCTTCTATATCATGTTTCCATATTGATTCACGCACAGCTTCCATGATAGGTCTGATTTTGTACAATTTGTCCACATTGTCGGTAGGCTTAGCAGTGTTATCAACCAAGTGAAGCATCATTCTCAATTGAAAGAAGCGATCTCTTGACATGTGTTTTTTAATTAATGGAACTGCTGTAGCATCCTCCCAAAACATACGAACTCTTGGGTACTTCAAAATGCTAATTTGGGCATGAATTCCAAATAAAATTTGAATCTCTTGACCATCAGTTGGTTTAAAGTTGGCTTTAAGATTTTGAGCTGCGTACAAGTTTGTGAATTGCGCTACCATTTCAAAGAAATCAAACGAAAGGTACATTGAGAAGTATTCGTATGGTGTTTTAATCACATGCTTAGTAAAGTCAGGAATCACAAATGACACTGAATGGTTAGTTAAAATATTATTTCAAACATGACGCCATTGGATTTCCTTCGATTTTGTATACTCAAAACGTTCTTCTGGTTGCGGCTCTTCAAGATCTATAGTTTTTATCAACACTTGCTGATGCTGATGCGGCAAATGAACTTGGCGAGGATAGATGCTCAACGGTAGATGAAGCAAGATTTTCATATGAAATGGAACTTCTCAATGTAGACTTTTTTGAAGCCGTAGTGCCAGAAGGAATAACTCTATTTCTTAAAACCTTTTCCAAGTAGCGACGGCCGGTATTGCTTGCGTTTTTGCTATAATAGTTGACAAACGACTTATCAGTTTCCTCGTCTGTTGCAAATGCATCTTCTTCCTCTGAGACTTCATCTTCTTCAGAGTTATGTCGTCTACCTTCGGCTCCAACTTCAAATTCGTTTTCTGGAGTATTGGATTCATATTCACCTTCAACGTCTGACATGTTTTCTAACAAATCATACCACTGATTCTCGTTTAAAAATTTTCGTTCATAAAAAGCCATATTTAGTGCTAAAAACCAAAGAATGACGTAAAAGAAAATTTAGGAAAAAAATAAATATTTCTGTTTATATCAACCATTAAGTCCTCATGTACAATATAATGTACACTACTTTAAACTTATGTAAGATACCTAGCTGATTTTTTTTTTTAATTTGAGCTAAATACACTTATTATTCTATCTGCGGTTTGTATAAAAAAATTATGATTTCTAGACTACGAATTTATTTTAAACTTTTTTTTTAATATTGTTAACCTATATGTCAGAACGAAATTAATTTTATCAACCTCACTCCACGAAAATACAAATACAACTGATTTTCAGTTCCTTAAAAAAAAAATAAAAAAAAAAATAGTCAATAAAGACATAAATTGCCAACGAATTAGGGAAATCACAATATTTAAATACAAACGTAAATTTTATACATATATTTTTGAATATGTGTACAATATATTGTACACCCGGAACGAAAGGGTTAATATTCACAATAACAATGAACAAGAGTTCAGCTACTACAGCTTTTTCGCACTTTCTCAGCATTAACCCATTTGAAACCACGACTCATAGCATGAAAAAAAATGTATGTTAAGGATTCCAGTGGCTGAAAACAAGTTAATGTGGAAAAAATTTACCATCCAAAGTTTGGATTGGGCTCAAGGACAACACAGGACATAACTCCTAACCATGCATACATAGATTTCTAATTACATAATATCTTTTAGTCTACTTTTGACAAGTTAACATCAAAAAAGCTACAGTTGTTAACAAAGGTACTCATGCGGTTTAAAGGAGCAGTTAACATATAATTCGTTCTACTATATGGTAAATAAATTAAGTTGTTAGCGTTTCTACTGCTTCTACGGTTAGAGTTGAAATTAATAAGAGAAAGGAGTTCTGGAGAATCGAATACACCGCTTATAAGTTGGTGTAATTACACGATATCAGCAGATTTCCTTCTATCACTTAACGACTGCATTTGCAACAGTTTCAAACGATCTTCATGAGGAGGAAGGTTTAAAATTTCAGTTCCACTTAAGCCCCTTAGAGCGACAAAACCCCTCGAAATCTTATTTCATAAGATCGTTCTGTCAAATACGATTGAATCCAGCTAACAAAATATCGAGGAAATCCCATTGATTTAAGTTTAAATAGAATCAAAGTGTGAGGTAATTTATCAAATGCTTTACAAAAGTCAGTATAAATGCAGTCGACCTGGTTACCTAATTCAATGTTTTTTAGGCAAAAAGATGTAAAATCGAGAAGATTAGACGCAGTGGATCTATCATTAACAAAACCATGCTGACGAGTTGTTATGACTTCTCCGCAGTGAATTTTTACCCGATCACGATACGCTCAAAAAGTTTTGGAATCGATGAAAGCTTAGCAATGGGCCTGTAGTTAATAACATCATTCCTGCAACCCTTTTTATAAATTAGACTTGTGTATGAATTTTTCCAAAAAATTGGAAAATAACTTTCGTTGATTGATATATTGAAAAGCAACGAAAGTGGTTGACACAAAATGGAACCGCATTGAATTAACACTGCGGCAGAAATTCCATCGGGTCCAACATTAAAGTCCTCATCCATCGATCCAATGTACTTTAAAATATCCTCAGAAGTAAAGGATATAGGTTCCAATGAAACTTTGGGTCCAGAATTCAAATATTCAAAATAATTTTCATCAGGATTAAAAGAATCAGAACAAAATGATTCTTTGAAAAGATTGGCGAATAAGCTACAAATAATTACGGGATCGTCACTAAATCCATCAATGGTTTTGAATGAAGAGGGAAATCCATCAGATTTCTTCTTTGTGTTTATGAATCCTCAAAATTTCTTTGGATCAGACAATATTCTCAGCTTAATATTATCTAAATATTCATTATATAATGCAGCTGAGATATTTTCAAATTCCAGAAACAAACGTTTGTAAGTTTCTAGGTCATTTGAGTCTAAACTACAGACATATTTCTTCCAAGCCCTATTCCTGTTGTTGCGAATAGTTTTCAAATCCTTTGTATACCAGGGATACGCAGAATTTTTCGCAATTTTTAGGCTGTATGGTACGGATTGAGAAAATATAGCATAGAGCTCCATATAAAAAAAATTAATAGAATCATCAAGATTATTTCAATTTATGTAATCTAAAATAATGTTAATCTTGCTATGAAGTAAATGGTTCAACTTCAAAAAGTCAGCTTTTTTAAAATTGAATTCAAAAACTTTATCAATTGAGCTCGAATTTACTATATTTTCTCTGTCAGATGTGTACCAGATGCTTAAAGGTGGATGGTATTCATCAACAGTAGTTAGAGCATGGTAAGCCCTCTTTACAATGATATTGTTAGTGTCTGTAGTTAATACCAGGTCAAGAAGTCGATTAAGACTATTGTAAATACAACCCACCTGTTGTAAGTCAGAACATATATTATCAACAAATATATGTTCTTGGCGGGTCTTCGAATTAGATGCACATAAATATGTATCATCGTCAGAAGAATGCCATTTTAAGTCAGGCAGATTAAAATCACCCAACAATAAAATGTCGTCATTAACGTCAAGTAAATTTATAATGTATTAAGAATGTACGCGTTAACAACATATACTTTTAAATTACAATGTATAACCTTAACGCATATAAGTTCGATATTGGAAGAGCAGGGTATATCAATAAAGGAACTAACAAAAGAGTTCCTAACAGCTAACAAGACACCACCACCAACAGCGGAAGTATTGTCAGTGTGTCTGTCCTTTCTAAAAACTTGGAAACTAAAGTATGGTCGCGAAATTATTTTTACAAACAGAATAACTAATATTTTCTTAACCATATTAATTAAAAACACAGTTTTTACAAGTTGTGTTGAAAAATTTATTGAACATTAAGTTACATAACTGAAATTATTTTGCCAATTTTGATTTAGCAAAACGGCGCACTTTTGTCTTTACACCTTTCATTAAGCTTTTGACAGAACTTGGTGGTATGGCAACACTGGCTTTCTTCCATGTTTTTGCAAAATCTCCTATATTTTTTGCTGGTTTAAATTTTTTTCTTAGTTTTTGCTTAATTATGGCCCAATAAGTTTCAATTGGCCGAAGTTCTGGACAATTAGGCGGATTCAAGTCTTTTTTGACGAAATGTATTTTATTCTTTTCGTACCACCTCAGCGTCTCCTTCGAATAGTGGGAACTAGCTAATTCTGGCCAAAATAGTGGTGAAATAGCTTGACGTTTATAAAGTGGCAATAAAAGCTTTTTTAAACACGCATCGATATAAATTCCGCTATTTATAGTGCCGGTTGTGATAAACGACTCCGTTCTAAGTCCACATGTGCAAATTGCCTGCCACACCATGAACTTCTTTGGAAATTTGTCCATTTTTTAAATTTAATTTGTTGTCCACACCACCCTTGGTATTCGCAACATAAAAACTTTGCCCAGGAATTTGGTTGAAGTCAGCTTTAATACACACCCTTTAAATCCGTTCAAAATTTTATCATGAAGCTTGCGTGCTCTAGATTTAGCCCTTTTATTAACTTCGTCATTTCGATTTGGTACTGTTTGGGATTGATAAGTTTTTCACTTTGATTGTATGCACCGTAGTCTTGGAAATGTTAAAAATTTTTGCCAAATCGCGTTCTGAGAGGTTCGGTCTCCGTTTTAACTAAGAAAGCACCTTTTTTACCAATTTGGGATCCTTGAATCCAAATTTGCGGCCAACACCTTTTTTATTTTCTGTTGTTTTTTCGTTTACAAACTTTATTATAGGATTTCTTGCAGTTGTTCTTGATGTTCCTGCTCTTCTACAAATTTCCGCGTATGAACATTGCTTTTTCATAAAAATGTCAATTTTATTATCGTGCACTTTTTTTTTTAATTGATGACATTTCTTACAAGCACTTACTTTAATATAATTTTTTGACTGAATGAATATGTGCAATATGTTAAGTTACGAGGCGTCACAGCAAAGTACCGTTATTTATGCCGCTTGATCCAACAAAGCTAAAAATAATTGTAAAAATAATTTCGCGACCACACTTTATTATCAAACAATTCCAAGTCAGTAATTCTACCGTTCAGCCACGTCTCATTTAACGCAATAATATCCCCAGAAAAATTCTGAGATGACAAAAATATGTCACGCGTCTTCGAACGTAATCCCCTTACATTTTGATAGTAAAGGGATAGCCTATTTAGTTTTTTTGGGTCTGGCGGACGGTATGGTTCGTCTGGGACCTTCTGGACTTATTTTTAGGCTTAAACTCAGAAACTAGAATATTATTGGCCCACAAATTAGAGTTAAGAACAGTTGCATACTCCTCAGCTGCAACTGTCAGAATGAAGGACGCGTGGGAGGGTTTATTACCGATTTTTTTGCATGAGTAGAATGCATTGTGGCTGATTAAATTATTTTGTTCGACAAACGTCAAGACATTTTCGGTGGTTGTGTCAAAGTTTATTACCGATTTTTTTGCATGAGTAGAACGCATTGTGGCTGATTAAATTAGTTTGTTCGACAAATGTCAGGTTGAAGTCGCGAAATAAATATAATTTTTCTCTTCGACACTGCCCTTAAATTTGAGCATAGTTGATAATTGGGCTCAATTCAAATTTTACTATTAGTCAATGTAGGAATAGTTGATGTCGGCAAAGAAATAACGGCATTATTGTTTTCTAAAAGCGTACCTGAGGGTTGCATAGCCTGAGAAACGTTTGAAGATGCCTTGCGACGCCTACTTTTTTTATTGTTATTATTTTTATTTTTCCTCTTGTTTTTTTTAATTTAATTTGGTATTCTGGGTGCATCTGTTACTTCATTAAAAAATGTAACAATTTCTCTTAAATTGTTATTTAGCGAGTTTAGACTTTCCCCAAAAAGCTTTATTTTCGAATAAAGTTCATCTGAGGAAAGGGCCCTGCACGAAGCACAGTACTAGCGAAGACCAGATCGCATAGATATTAAATCGTTAAGGCACGATTTAGAAATACCCGCACAAGATGCATGGTACATACGCTCACATGGGCCAGAACAACTAAACATAGGGTTCAGGATTGTTTGGCTTCTGCAAAGCTCGTTCAAAGAACAAGTAGCACTATTTTGTGCAGTAAAATAATTAATTTCTGTATTATTTGCAGAAATGAGCGAATGTGGTAATACGTGCTTTTAGGGTTGCGATATTTGGCAATTTAGCGCACAGTTAAAAATAAAAACAACAATCACTACGCTAAATGTAAACAAAACACCGCAGAAAGAGAAATCAAAAACACAGCAAGCAGTCTAGCTATCATGCAAAACTAACAAAGAACACTCAAATGAGACAAACAATTTTTATTAAAACAAATAAATTGTAAGTTACAAAAATAAATTTAAATTAGTAATATATTATATTAAATAAAATTAAACACTGTATACACACAAACATTGACCACAAACGATAGCTGCTTAACACCAAATTAACACTAAATATAACACAATAAAACAACAAAAACAAACACTTTAGTGACACCATAAAGAATAACACTTCCGACACCGACTAATAAACGAGATCAACTGCTTTTCAACAAATTTTGCATCTTTGCTATACTGGGAGTATACCCCTATAATATTTGTGATTGTGCTTCTTATACTTCAACTTATACTTATACTTCAACAATCAATTTTGTCAGTCAAATCGTTCGGACGTGTTTTAAATCTGCTCTGCAAACTTATTCGCTCTTTTATTACTTCAATTTGTAAAACTGCAACTTTGCAAAATAACAGTGACCCAGTTCTTATACGGAAAATGAACTCAAAAACGTTAATAAAATTAAATAAAATTGTAAAAAAGTGCAAGTGTAACTATAAACATAAACAAATCAAACTCAAAGCATTACTGCTTGCCTCAACTGCTTTCTGCGTTTTAGTGACACAATTACAAATAAAAGGCAAAAACCATAACGCAAAAATTAAAAAATAAAATAAAACGAAAGTGAAAAACCAAACAAAAACAACAAAAAAGTTTCAAACTTAACATTCTAAAAAGAGTTTATAAAAAAATTAATAAAATGGAATCCAACTGCAGCTTATCTTCCTGCGCCGTTGAGGACCAGAAAGTTCTTAAGATAAAATGCAATGGTATTTGCGGTAATCGGACGATTACGTCAAGAACTTCATGTTTTTCTGCGATGAGTGCAAGGACCTACAGTTAAAGCATGTCCTTATGGCGATAAAATGCCTCAGCGACACGAACAAAGAAGCGCGATCTGAAAATAAACAATTCTTCAAAAAAATAGCCGACCAAGTCGAAAGACTTGATGAAGTGTTTAAATCTGTAGATGATCTGAGTGGTGTCGTCGAATCAATGAATAAAAACATTGCCAAAAATTTCATGTCAGTAAGAAGTTCAATTTCTGACTTTAAAAATGACGTGAGCAGTTTTCAAAACGATTTGAAAAGAGTTGAAGCCACAATGAGTGTCATGAATACATCAAATATCAAAAACTTTGATAAAATAAACACAACGGTGAGAAATATATCAGAAAATATCGTCTGCTTACGGAATGACGTCGACACCCTGATGCAATCGACCTCGAGGAAAACAACACAGTCACCCATGCTACCAGATCCCCTCATTGAAGTTTTATACCATAAAATAAGTGAAATCAGTGACGATCTTTGTTTGTTTAGGGAGTCCCTTGCGGAGATTTCGGATGCCATTAGCTCTGCTCACAACAAATTGATCATGCCAGATGCTACGCAGCAGGATTCACCATCCCTATGCGATGAAATCATGGAAGCGTCCATACTTTCTCCTGCAGTGCGTCCTTTAACTTCCTCTGCAAATAAGACAAAAAAAAGACGGGCTTGCAGCCTGCTCAACCTGTGCCAACCTGTACCGCTGCACCATTTTCAACACCACCAGTTGCTGCACCACGTAAAATCATTCAACAGTTTGGAACCTCTTGGATCACTTCAGAATGGAATGACCGCATTCAAAAACTGAAGACAGGAAATCAAAAGGATAACACAAGATTGTTTGTAAAAGGCTTCCCAGTAACTGCGAATGCATCTTGGGTAGAAAGTTACTTCAGAAAAAACTATAAATTAACGATTCTGGACTGCCAAAAAAAGTCATCTAAAAATTCTAAGTCTAGTATTTTCATAGTAAGTGTACCCAACGTATATGCATGGATGTTCCTTAAATCTGGCAAAGAAATCCCTAAGCACGGCAACATTCGCATAACTGAGGATAAGCCAAAAAGGAGTTCTAAGGCACGAAGCATTAAGCCTATAGCTAAGCATATCACTAAGCCTATCTCTAAGTATACCAATAAGTCTATTACTAATCCTATCAATAAGCCTAATATAACACCACCTGCTAGAACCACCTCAAAAGTTAATCATGACACAAACTGGTCAAGATCACCCCTGGTCTCGAAAAAGCAAGATCAAAACTGGTCATACAAAACAAACCTATTCCCAACATTTTCCCAACAATCATTAAAATCCACCCATCCTAAAGATAAAAAGGTTTCATTCAAATTAGATGAAAATGAAGCCTTTAATACGAATTCAAATAAATATCCTAATTTCGTTCTTTCCCATACTCTTAATCCATGCCCACAGCCTGCAATCGTCATACCTGAACCTACTTATCCTACTTACACAAAAACGAACACAACTTCCACTACTATGCCTTCCTTAATTACTGGCTCTAACATAAACACACCCTCCACTAACATACCTCCCTTAATAACTGGATCTAACACTCGAACCTTCAGTAATACTACACCAGCCTTTCTCGATCCTCTTCTCCCACCTACCGCGACGCTTACAAAAAATCTCGCTGATGTTTGTAGTGAAGGCCGTTTCGTCATGTCTCGTCTTAGAGATCGTCGGTTGTACGATAATGTTCGCTTGTATCTGGCTTATTTGCATAACAAGTCAGACTCAGTTTGTATTGAAGGTACAACAAAAACAAGTGCTATGGTATCCATCCAACAAGAAGGCCTTCCGACAGACCCGGTCGAGCTGAAAAAAATTTTCATTAATTTCCATGAAAGCCTCAACATTTTACCTCATGATGTTGAAAACGACCTCGCTGCATTTGCTTCGCATACAAGTTCAAAGTATATATGGCATTTACAAAGAGCACGTTCTAACTTAAAAAACTTCTATTGTCCCTAACTCTCTTTCTAAAACAACATCTCACTCTCCAGTGCTCCAAAACCTTTTGCCATCAATTGCTTCTTTAAATATATTCTACCACAATTGTGGTGGCATGAGAGGAAAACTCAACAAACTATTTGTTGAAGCTAAATCTTGTCATTTCAATGTTTTTGTTTTTACGGAAACATGGTTGAATGCCGCTATCAAAAATGAAGAAATTCTAGATAGCAACTGGACAATATACCATAATGACAGAGACTATGAAAGCTTAGGCCTCTCTCGAGGAGGAGGTGTTTTGATAGCTACACACAATGTCTTATCTAGTGATGTGGTTGTAACTGGCTCTTGCATATACTTCGAGGACAAAGTAATAAAATTAAGCCTATGTCAAAATCGTTTTATATACATTGGTGTTATTTATATTCCCCCAAATTCAACTGAGAATTCCTATAAAGAATTATATGATCTTATAACGTCAATAACAGCCGTTCTAAACGAAGAAGATAAAATTATAATTTTCGGTGACTTTAACCGTCCTAATATATCGTTTGTTCCCGACGAAAATGACAATCATCTCCTTCCAATATATGTTTCTAATGCGGTCGACTTTGACTTATTTAGTACATTTTATAGTAATGATTGTCTGCAAGTAGCTCCAGTTCCAAACCAGAACGGTCGGTGGCTAGATTTAATTTTTACTAACTCTTATGACGAAGTCAAGGTTAGTCCAACTAGTGATGCCGAGCACACTCTAATACCCTCCACTACTCTGCTTTTACTATAGAATTATGCGCTAATAATATAACTTTTACGCAGTCCTTTAATAATTCTGTTGTTTACGATTTTCTTAACGCCGATCACAGTAAGATAAAGAATGACTTTAATTCTTTGGATTGGAACCACTTATCTGCCCTGGAATTGGACGATGCTGTCTCATATTTCTACGAGAAAGTCTTTTCTACCATTGATACTCATGTTCCAAAAATAAAGAAAAAAAAATAAACTATCAGAACCGTGGCTTGATTCAAATCTAAGAAACTTGAGAAATCAGAGAAATAAACTTTACAGAGTAATTAAAAACGCCGCGAATGTAAGTGATGGGGTAAAGACAAGATATGGTGAACTGTCTAAAGAATTCTCTGTCAAGTCTGAAGAAGCTTATAAACTTTATACCAATTTAATTGGGGAAAGGATTATTGAAGACCCAAAAAATTCTTTGACTTTGTAAATGTTAAGAGGAACTCAACGGGATACCCGAATTCCATGTTCAAAGGAAATGTTACTTCTTCTGACCCACAGGTGATTTGTAATCTCTTTGCAGATCATTTTAAAGAGGTTTTTTGTTCTCCTTCATCACAAAATCACATTCCATTGACCAGCACACTTAATCTACCACCATTGGTTTGTTCACTTAATATAACAAAGAGAGAGATTACCAATTCCATTAAAGAATTAGATTCCAATAAGTCTCCTGGTCCAGGCCTTTTGCCACCAATTTCACTTGTTCAATACTTAGAGCAGTTAATTACGCCATTATTTATTATATTTAATAAATCCTTGCAATCAGGTGTGTTTCCGTCTTTTTGGAAGTCTTCTCATCTTACGCCAATTTATAAGAATGGTGATAAGAGATCAGTTGAAAATTATAGGGGCATTGCAATATTATCAGCAATTCCGAAGCTTTTTGAAAAAATTATATGTTTCAAACTTACGGATGTTATTAACCCACGTTTAAATGAGCAGCAACATGGGTTCCGTAAAAGACGTTCAACCGCCACAAATCTGACAATCATGTCATCGGATGTTCTTATTAAAATGGAAAAAGGACATCAGATAGATGCAGTCTATACAGATTTTAGTAAAGCGTTTGATCGTGTTGATCACGAAATCTTAACGAAGAAACTAGAGAATTTTGGTATTGCAGGCTCTTTGCTGAATTGGCTCAAGTCCTATCTTTGTGAAAGATCCCAATTTGTAAAATTTCAAGGTACTCTTTCTAAGAAAATTATTGTCTCGCCAGGTGTACCTCAGGGTAGCCACCTAGGCCCACTTCTCTTCAACATATTTATTGCAGACATATCTGAAATTTTGCACGATGTCTCCCATCTCTTATATGCAGATGACTTAAAACTGTACCATGTGGTCAGATCAGAAGTGGATTCAGTATTCTTACAGAACAAGATTTTATCTCTTGAACATTGGTGTATTCAAAATAAGCTTTCTTTAAATGTGAATAAGTGCTTCGTTATAAGTTTCTCCCGTAAAACTCAAAAAACTTGTAGCAGTTATATGCTTAATGGGGTGGAACTTAACAGGGTCAATTACATTTCAGATCTTGGAGTATTCCTAGATAACATCGGCAGTGAATGCATTTCGAATAAAGTTGTATTTAATGAACCAATAAGGAGAACTAGATATACAAAATTGTTAAAAGAATCTCATCACAACACCATTTACGCATTTAACGAACCGATAAATAGATGTTGTAGAATATTTAATAATGTCAGTGAGCACTATATACTCCCCATGTCCAAATCCATGTTCAAGCGTTCCCTTTCCAAATCGTTTTTCTTACTCTAAATATTGATTTACCATCTCTGCCAAATGTCACATCTAAGTGAACCCTCTCCTAGTCCCTTTTCTATCTCCTTGTTTCAGCAGGTGTAGAATAACTGTATAAATTATAATTATAATGTTTAAAACATAGACCTAAGCATTGTAATATTACCCCTAATTGTTCTTTTCTTCTTGCCTTTTCTTTTTGACATGTTCTTGTAATCATGTCGTTCAGGTGGGCGGATTACGCCCACATCGAATTGCATATCGTTGAACACAAAAACAAGGAAAGGAGAGAGAGAAAAAAAATAATAAAAAAAAAAATAATAAAAACTATTAGATTAAGTAAATTGCCTTGTTTGGCTAATTAATAAATAAATATAAGTACCGTCAATAATGTAGGCAATCTTATAGCATCTATTTAACAAAAGTCAAATTAATCTGTTTCTTATGATAGTTTAAGTAATTTTTTAAATCTGCAACCTGGCGATATACATATGTTCTCCAATAATTGATATTAAAACGGTTTCAACCTACTTGAAAAATCTTAAGATATCTTACTACCCCGACAACAATCAGTTCGTACGGCTGTTTTTTTTATAATATTAACACTTTCAACTCTTATTTATAATAAGAAAACAATATTTCTGATACAAACTTTCTGGTATCCTTAAAGCTTGAAATGTACTTTTTTAGAATGAATAGCAAAAGAAAAAAAATTACAAAAACAACAACGTTAAAAGCGAGATTAACCAACACAGTCATAAAATGCAATCCAAAAACTGGCAACATTCAGTTTGTACGATAGAAAGAATGCGAGTGTCCACAAGGATAACGGGACAAATTATTTTTTTCTGATTCTATATATCAATTAAGAATGTATTGAGAATGCTCAGCGCCCTACCTAATGTTTTTGAGGCTATTGTACCTTCACAATTATCACATAGCGTTAAATCTTTAATATCTCCATTTCAACATGGATTCTTATCTGGAAAATCTGCTGTCACTAATCTTCTAGAATTTACATCTTAAACTATTGAGAATTTTGGAAAAGGTTGATGTTGTTAATCATAAGCTCTTAGTTTTAAAACTGTCTCTTCTTGGTTTTCCAACAGATTCAGTAATATGGATTGAATCATATGTACTAAATAGAACACAAAGCATTATATATAACCTCGTAAAGTCAGATGAGTTTCCTGTTACTACCGGTGTACCTCAAGGAAGCCACCTTTATGTAAATGGTTTACCATCTGTGGTAAAGCATAGCAATATTTTACTATACGCTGATGATTTTAAACTTTTTCTGTCATATAAAAATGAGCACGACTCTTTATTCATACAAACTGATCTTGACCATCTTTGTAACTGCGCGAAACTGTGCGAAATGAATTACATGAAGCTCAACTTGGGGAAGTGCAAACAAATGACTTTATCTCGAAGACAACCTTCTCGAACTAATTACAATAAATGTGATTATACACTTGAGTTAAGAGGTTTTCGATGGTGTCGGAGTTACTATGTTCACCAAACTTCGCGTTCACATTCACATTAGTTAAATCAATCAGCAGAACTAATAGTACTCTAGGATTTATTAAACGATGATCCAAAGAGTTTAATGATCCTTTTATAACTAAAACATTATTCACGTCGCTAGTAAGGCCCATTCTAAAATACGCGTCAATTGTTTTGTACCCTCGTTATGGGTGTTATATTGACGATATAGAATCTGTTCAAAAGCTATTTCAGTTCAATAATAGTTCAATTTCTTCTATTCTGCTTACGTGATCTATATTGTAATTCAAACTTAAATTTACCTTCTTATGAATATCGATTACAGCTTATTAATCTACCTTCTTTAAAAAATAGGAGAGCTATGCTAAATGTTAGTTCGATTTAAAAACTCTTACATGGATATGTCGACAGTCCATAATTACTGAGTAAAATTTACTTTAATGTTCCTCTTTGACCTAGAAGATCTTTTGAGCTCCTTTTTATTAACTTTTGTAGAACTAATTACTTACAAAATGAATCACTAAGAAGCGCTTGCGGAGACTTTTATTCCGTTTCAGATGTTATAACATTAAATGAGTCCATGTACTCAATTAAACTTAAAATTTTAGATTATCTGCAGTACCGCCGCTGAGTCTTATAGCTTGCTTACTTACTTAGGTGGCCATGACAACCCGTTGACGGATTACGGCCGACTTCATCAGCTCTCGCCAAGCGTCTCTGCTTCGCGCGTGCCGTCTCCAATCTCTTTCACCAAGCGCGGTAAGGGCTTCCTCGGCCTGGTCAATCCATCGGAGGCATGGTCTTCCTCTTCGTCGTCGACCCTCGGCTTTCGTCTCAAACACATTTTTCGCTGGAGCTTCTTCATCCATACGAAAGACATGACCCAGCCAACGTAGTCGCTGAATTGTTTTACCCTGGACTATGTCAATGTCGTCGTAGAGCTCGTACAGTTCGTGGTTCATTCGAATGTGATAGTCGTCGCCAACTCGAACAGGACCAAAGATTTTGCGAAGAACTTTCCTCTCGAACACTCCAAGAGCGGCTGCATCTGTTTGCGATATCACCCATGCCTCAGCGCCATAGAGAAGCACAGGTATGATGAGCGTCTTGTAGAGTGTTAGTTTTGTCGATCGAGAGAGGGCTCTGGAACCTAATTGCTTACTTAGCCCGTAGTAACACCTATTAGCAACTTTTGTTCTTCGCTTTATCTCCAGGCTGACATTGTTGTTGCTGTTTACGGCGGTGCCAAGGTATGTAAACTCCTTGACAACATCAAAGTTATATTTGCCTGCTGTAACATGGGAGCCTAGACGCCGCACTTTCCTATTTGCAGACAGCATATACTTTGTTTTGCCCTCGTTCACCGTCAAACCCACTTTGGCTGATTCCTTTTCGATAGCGGCGAAAGCAGCGGTTACATCTCTCTTTGTTCTGCCGATAATATCGATATCATCAGCATACGCAAGGAGCTGGACACCTTTGTAGAAAATGGTACCATTTTGATGTACACCTGCCCTTCGTAGGATCCCCTCCATGATTAAGTTGAAGAGATCGCATGACAGCGGGTCGCCTTGTCTGAAACCTCGTTCGGTATTAAAGGTTTCGGAGAGGTAATTTCCTACCTTCACGGAGCTGCATGTATTGCTCAACGTCATCTTGCAGAGCCTTATCAGCTTTTCAGGTATACCGAACTCAGACATTGTTGCGTACAGGCAATCCCGAATTGGGCTATCGAACGCAGCTTTGTAATCAACAAAGAGATGATGGGTGTCGATTTGGTTTTCTCCAGGATTTGGCGTAGTGTAAAAATCTGGTCTATGGTGAACTTGCCAGGACGGAAGCCACACTAATAAGGTCCAATCAGTGTTTTGGTATGCGGCTTCAATCTTTCACACAATACGCTCGAAAGAACCTTGTATGCGATGGAAATAAGACTGATACCTCGGTAGTTGGCGCAGATTGTCGGGTCTCCTTTCTTAAGTATAGGACAAAGCACACTGAGATTCCAATCGTCGGGCATGCTTTCCGCTAGCCATATTTGCTGATGAGTTGATACATGCACCTTATCAATTCACCGCCGCCGGTTTAAAACAATTCAGCAGCCAGGCCGTCAGCACCTGCGGCTTTGTTGTTTTTGAGTCGCTGGATAGCAACTTTAACCTCGTCATGGCTAGGTGGTGGAATTTCCACTCCATCATCGTCGATTGGTGGTGTCAGACTGCATTCTCCAGGGGCGAAATTATTGTTATCGTCGCCTGCAAGCAGATTGGAAAAATGCTGTCTCCATAATTTCAATGCGCACTGCGTATCTGTAACCAGATCACCATTCTCATCTCTACAAGTGGATGCTCTGGGCTTGAAACCTTGGGTAAGACGCTTAACCTGCTAGTAGAATTTTCGAGCATCCTTCTTGCCCTGGTACACCTCAATTTTTTCTCGCTCACGCTTTTCCTGCTCTCTTTTTTTACGTCTGAAAAGGCATCTCTCTTCCTTCCTCATATCGCGATAGTTTTCGTGCATGGCTCGGGTTGCAGCTGACTGCAGCGTCTTTTTATGTGGCGTATTTTGCTGCTGTCGCGTCGTGACACTCCTGGTCATACCATTGGTTGCGAGGTTGCGGGCGCCGAAAACCAATGACTTCTTCAGCAGCAGTGCGCATGGAGTGGGATATATGCGCCCAAAGTCCGCCAGCATCATCGAGGCAAGAGTAAGGTTGGTTGAGCTTAACCGAGAGTTGAGCGGAGTAGGCCTCGGCGGTCCGTTGTGATAGCAGCTTATCGACATCAAGCTTTCGTTGCATACCTGTGCGTACATTCTTCGCATTGCACAATCGCATGCGGATCTTGGCTGCAACAAGATAATGGTCGGAGTCAATATTGACCCCCCGAAATGTGCGCACATCCAGTACACTTGAAGCCTTCCTTCCGTCGATCACAACATGATCAATTTGGTTTCGCGTTTTTTGATCCGGGGAAAGCCAGGTTGCCTTTTGGATATCGAGGTGTTGGAATCTGGTGCTACTAACTACCATGTTTAGCGCCGCGGCGAAGTCGATCAATCTTAGACCGTTATTCGAAGTGGTCTCATGGAGACTGAACTGACCGACAGTGAAGCCAAAGATGCCTTCTTTTCCGACCTTCGCGTTAAAAGCCCCGAGAACTATTTTTACGTAGAAGGTGTCCTTGACAGCATCGTCCTTTTCCACCGTCGGGACATGTGCGCAAATAAGGCTGATGTGGAAGAATTTCGCCTTGATGCGGATTGTCGCCAGCCTTTCGTTCACAGGTGTGAACCGGGAAACAAGATGGCGTAGTTTCCGACTTACGACAAATCCGCATCCAAATTCGCGCTTCTCCGCATGGCGGTGGTCGTCAACGTAGTGGGGGTTCATATCCGAGGCTGATTTTGTTTTCATTGGGAAGTTATAATGTGGATTGGACCCAAACCCTACGCACATTCCATTTTTAAGGTCTTGTAGAGACTCCTCAAGTTTATAGTCTAAAGGAGACATCGCCGCTCAAATTAGCCGCCAAAGTTTATCGGGCGATAGTGTTTGACGTTTCCAGGAGACACCACGCGGAGGTTTTGAGTCGACTTGAGACGATTTCGACATGGATAATGCTGTCCTCGCCAAATGAGGCAATCAGACACGTTGCCATGTGAAGATCGCCCCCTTTTGTCTCCCAAAGTGTCCAAGAGTCTTATAGCGCTCCTTCAAATTAACACAATTTTCGCTTGTTGATGACTACAAAACTACATATAATCTGAATGACCTGAAGCTGTTTGGACATCCTCACTTAATATAATCGAACATGCTTGGTGAATGTTAACTCATCTTTCGGACGTATTGTGCTGGTTACAACCATTTTTTGTATTTTGTATTTTATTTTCTTCAACCATGCAAGAACGATTTGTTTTGTTGAATTTCTTTTTTTATTTGAATGTACAATCTTTCCTGTTAATAATGGAAAATAATTTCATTCAAATGGCTGCCTCGGCTGGCCAATTTCAATTTCAATTCAATTTTAAAGCACATTATCGATTGTGTGCAGCTGAATTTCACCAATGGCTTCACGAATATTGTTCTTTAAAGCGTTAATTGTCTCTGGCTTGTCGACGTAACACTTATCTTTGAGGGCACCCCACAAATAATAGCCCAACGGTGTCAAATGACAGCTCAGAGGTGGCCAAACGACATCAGCTCTGTGGCTGATATTGCGATCTTTAAAAACAGGGCGCAAAACATCGAGTGTAGCTTCGGCTGTGCGGCACGTAGCGCCGTCCTGTTGAAACCAAATGTTGCGAATATCCTCCTCTTCAATTTTTGTGAACAAATATTCGTTCAACATGGCCCGATAACGATGGCCATTGACTGTAACGGCCACTCCTTGCTCATTTTCCAAGAACAATAGCCCAATTATGCCTCTGGACCAAATCCGCACCAAACAGTGACTCGTTGTGGGTGCATCGGCTTTTCAATGTATACGTGCGGGTTTTCTGTGCCCCAAATGCGACAATTTTGCTTGTTTACATACCCGCCAAGATCAAAATGAGCTTCATCTGAAAATATGATTTTTTTATGCAAAATTCGTCTCAATGATGTCTCCGAAATGTTCAATTGGTGAGAACGACTGTGAATTGACACTTTCTGCCACAGCAGCAATATTTAATAATTTAATTTAATTTAATTTAATTTTATTTAATTTAATTTAATTAAATTTAATTTAATTTAATTTTATTTAATTTATTTTAGTTTAATTTATTTTGATTTAATTTTATTTATTTTAATATAATTGAAATATATTTTTAAAATAAGAATTAAAATATTCATAATCACATAAATGAAAAAATGTTGAAATCGCAAAATTCAAAAACTAGCTTCATTCATTATCTATTGATTTTCGTGTAACCACAACAATAACACTTGTTTACAGCCAATATGTACTTTGAATGCCACTATCCTCTTCTCATGTAAAATCGGTCGCTAATTCCGAAAAAAAAATTTTTTTTTTTTCTGTCACTCCGTTTTCGAGTTATTGCCCACTGTAGGGTTTTCAACGAAAAAAAAAAGTTGGTTCCACTTAATTGCATATATCTCTAGAACCAACAACAACGTTTTGATCTGAATAATATTTATTACTTTTTAATGTTCTACGTAGCGCAACTTTATATTATATGATCTTTGTTTCAATGAAGGGTTAAATCGTAATTATTAAAGAGAAGATATATAATTGTTAGACAAACCTTATTTTTTATTTTAAAATTTCTAGTGGTCCTAACAATATACATATGGATATTGAACAGCAAAATAAATAAAAAATCGTATTTTTACACATAGCCGTTTTGTATGCGCAACGACAAATTATCTTACTACACCGCCGTTCACCATAAGATTGTTCTTTACTCGTTTTTTCTTTTGGTTTTTTGCTACACTTAAAATCTTCGTAACGATAGTCAAATACCGTTATGTCATCATACCGCTGCATGTCTCTTACTTTACGAAATAATGTACATATGGAAATGATCACACGAAGACATGATCGGCTTAAACGTGCATTCCTTTTGCAGTTGCAGTCGTAAGCGAAGACGTAAGGTGCTCTTAATGTAACAAACAACATACTAACTTCAGTATGATTCTGTTTTCACCACCATAAGCTAAAGGAAAACATGAATTATTTAGTAAGCATCTTTACGATCTTTCCGACTGGGTAGACACCCATAAGATCATCCTCAATTATTTATCATTAAAATTGAAGACTATGCAGCTGATTTATTCCTATGGGATAAAGTACTGTGTCCTCGGGCGCCATTAACGTTCTGGAGCTTTTTCCAGACGGAGAACCAAATCGCTGGCAACAAGTTTTTGACTTTAGTACTGCAGCAGCAGTTTTCTTCGACAGCCAAATAACACAAACACATGCACACACACAAGTTTGCAGCATACAACCACGGAGCAACTCTGCACTTTTCCTTGTTCTTAATAGCGAATGTATTTTTATACCCTAAACCTGTGAAGTCAGGGTATATTAACTTTGAGCAAACGTTTGTAGCGCTTAGAAGGAAGCGAGTCCGGTATAGTATATGTGGGCGTTTCTAAACTGGCGTTATGAACGTTTTGTACGAAAAAATTAAAAAAAAAGAATAAAAAAGTCTAAGTTTTAAAAATTTTTTTTTATGTTTGCGAAGTAATTAAGTAGCACTATATTAAGTTAAAAAAAAATATAACAATCGACTCTAAGAATTACAATATATAAGAAAAAATATGCACTGGCGTGACGTTACTAAAAACAGAAGTGGTATTCGACTTAGATTAGAAAATTTGCAAAACTCTGCGAACTGGGCAAGAGTTTTTATACAAAACTTTATTTGGAAGAATTTAAAATAATATAAGTTTTTGCTAGTTATCAAACTAAAAAATCTCTTCTCTGTTTCTTTTTTATTAGGCATAGTCATCTGGCGTGACGTTACTGGCGTAACGTTACTTAAATTTCCATCGGAACATTTTAAGTTAAAATTTGTTCAAACAAATATTTGACGTAAATAAAACATAAAGTTTAGCTACTCCTACCCCATCGACAATGAGAAGTTGCAAAAAATTGCACCTGCAACCAAATTCCGTAACGAAATCAGGCAAACTTCGCGCAATGTGGCGTTACTCACTCTTCAAATTTATTATAAAATTAAAAATTTTTCTTCTAAACGATTTTTTATAAAATTTACTTAACTTTATTAAAATAATTTAAATGCACATTTTCGCGCACTTTTGAACGTCAGCGTAGAAAAAATAGCACTAAATGCTTTTTTGTCTTGCGTGACGTTACCTCAGAATATCATTAAAAGCAAATCATAGTTTTACCGTTAATCAGACCTGGGCAAAATGCATTAATTTTATATTACCATTAAATTAATAAAAATTTAATTTAATGTAAAAATAATTGTATGGCAAATAATGCATTGATTTTACATTATCATTAAAACGCATTGTAAATAATGCATTAATATTGCATTATCATTAACAACCTATCAAACCAATTTTGATGAAAGGTATTTTAACTTATTTGGGTTCCATGGAACATTTGGACCAAAATGGATGATTCTATGGCCAATCGGATGAAATGGGATTATCTGAGGTCACAGGCGGGTCATTGGCACTTTTATGGGTTCCATGGAACATTTGGACAAAAATGAATGAATCTATTGGTGGATATGTTTTCTCCAACACGAGTTGCAAAAAACTAGCTTCAGACTTTAATGTTTCGCGTTTTAGTTATATTGTCACAGTTTTTAGCTATGACATAATTGCTATTGAAAATAAATATGTTAAATTGTTATAAATTATGAGTTTCATAATATGTTGACTCTTTTTGCCTTTAATATATGATTTTATTGTACTTCAAGGTGATCGATAAGCAGTAAACTCCAAGCGCGCATCGGAGCTGACACGCACACTTTTTTATTTTATTTTTAATTAAAACAAAATTTGTGCTTAAATGATGTAAATAGGGATGACTTTTTTAAAAATAATTTTATAAAACTTCCACAACAAAAAAATTTTTGTACCGAAATCAAAACAAAAGCAGTAATAATATTTTTGAAATTTTAATAAGCGATATTGTTATGAAACTTGAAAAGAGAATCGAAGAAAATTTCATACGACTAGTCTCCTGGCATAAATCCCTTCTAAGGGCAATTCCATGTAAACTCAAATGTCCATGGAACCCATTTAAGTGCCAATGACCCGCCTGTGACCTCAGATAATCCCATTTCATCCGATTGGCCATAGAATCATCCATTTTACTCCAAAAGTCCCATTGAACCCATACATGTTCCAATGACCCGCCTGTGACCTCAGATAATCCCATTTCATCCGATTGGCCATAGAATCATCCATTTTTGTCTAAAAGTCCCATAGAACCCATAAAAGTGCCAATGACCCGCCTGTGACCTCAGATAATCCCATTGCATCCGATTGGCCATAGAATCATCCATTTTTGTCCAAATGTTCCATGGAACCCAAAAAAGTTAAAATACCTTTCATCAAAATTGGTTTGATAGGTTGTTAATGATAATGCAATATTAATGCATTATTTACAATGCGTTTTAATGATAATGTAAAATCAATGCATTATTTGCCATACAATTTAATGGTAATGGAAAATTAATGCATTATTTTGATAAGAAAATAATTTAATGTAAAAAACAATGCATTAAAATTGCAAAAGTTAATGGTAATGAAATAAAGTTCCATTATCATTGATTTGTTTTAATGATAAAATTATGGTTAATGCATTACCTCATTTAATGCATTAGTCCCACGTCTGCCGTTAATTGATATTTGTTTGCTCTTTTGCATTTTTTTTGCGGTTAGTTGTTGTTGTAGCAAAAGTTGTGCATAAGAGTGCAATTACACAATTACTCTTAGAAATGGAAATTGTAAAGAGAAAATGATATGAGAATAAACAAAAATAACCAAAACTTTAACTTCAACTTGGTTGCCCGATATCTTGCCATCGCAACATGGGAAAAATTTGAACTCTTTAATTAAATTAAGTTTGAATATTTCTCTTTAATACAAGTAGAAAAGTTGTTGGTTAACTTTTAATTTTTTGGTCACGGTAGACTTTTCTGCGGAAATGCCCATATATTCTTGATCAGAGTCACCTCGTAAGTCGACTTAGCCCTGTCCGTCCGTACGTCTGTGTGTTGTCCGTAAACACAAGATAAGAAGAAGGAGTTAAGATAATTGCGTGAAACTCGATACACATGGTCACATGAACTCAAGGATCTGCACTATTGAATATTTTTGGAATCCGCCCACGGACACGTCTACATCCCATACAACGCAAAAATTTCAAGCTGCATAAAAAAGCTCATAGCTAACCTACAATAATAAATTTGATATATATAATTCAAATATAAAAAAAAGATGTCTTCGAAAAATGGGTGTCATCCACCCACGGACACGCCCACCTCCCATACAACCCAAAAATGGAAAACTCAATAAATAAGCTTATGTTTAACCTTTACAAATAAAATTTGGTACGAAGGATTTTTATAACAAAACGAAGATGATTTTGAAAAATGGACGTCATCCGACCACGAACACGCCCACCTCCTATATAACCCAAAAATGGAAAACTCAATAAATAAGCTTATTTTTGTCTTATATAGATACAATTTGGTATGTATTTTTTTTATACCAAAACTACGATGTGCTCAATTGGGCGTAATCTGTCCACGAACACGCCTACCTCCCATACAACCCACTATAGCGAAAACACCTTAAAGGCATTGACATGTGAGCTACAGGAATAAAACGTGGTGTGTGCAAATTTTCCATCAAAATTGAAATGCGTATGAAATATGGGCTTCATCCGCCCACGGACACGCCCATTTTCAATACTATTATTGTTTTTTTAAAAAGAAGGCTTAGGGTATTTCATAGTCGGGCTAGACCGACTTTAGACTTTCTTTACTTGTTTTTTTATTGATTTTGTCTTTACTTAGTTTTTCTTTTTTTTTGGGGTTTAATTAAAATAAAGTCACTCGAGCTAAACTGGCAAATACACCACTATATGTTAAACTTCAAAACAAAACTTCTTCTTCTTTACACCACGACTGGAATTATAAATAAAAAAATAACGGTGTTAGTCGCTTCGCGTCGATTTAGAACTGGGTTGAATTGACATGAACGCATCATCAAATTTTGTTTAAAATTTACTGCGTAGCTTGAATGATTCTTTAACATTTGCCACTTCTATTGCATTTATTGTTCTAAGTTTTAAATTAAATCACTTCTAACTTTGTTGGACGAAGGAACAATGAACACACGATTTTGACAGGGCAGCTGCTTACGCAATTCAATTATACGCAATACGCATCAAATTTTCATGGACTGCATGAACCACAGAGGCTACCGATGAGTCCGACGAAACCATATTCTAATCTGCTTGGTTGTTCTGCAAAGAACTTTGTTGTTGCAGCAAACTTGTTGCTTAATGAATTATTTGGCATAAAGCTCTAAAATATAATTCTTAAAAAAATTTCAACAATTATTAACAAAATCCGGGCCCTGATTATTATATATTTTAAAAGTAGGCTTAGAGTATTTCATAGTCGGGCTAGATCAACTTAAGATTTTCTTTATTTGTTGTGTTAATTTAGTTTTGTGTTTATTTTTAAAGAGCAAACTCTCAAAAATATAATTTTTCAATCCGGTTGCAATAAATAAAACATTTGTAGATTAATACTACTAAAACTACTAACAACCTATCTACGCAAAAAAAGTTTAATTTAACTTGAGTTTTGTCTCATATTTATAATATTATTTATTTAATATACATATATACTTAACATATATTTAAAATAATTGTATTAATTATTTCTTTAAAAATGTAATTTCAGATAAACTACGCGAAAAGTGTTTATGACGAACGGGAACAAACTGTAACCAGCGAATGAGAAACCGTGGCTGTTTTTAAAACGTGTTCTGAATTAAATTTTCAAGCTTTTCTTGTAAATATGAAAATTTGTATACAATGATAACAAACAAAAAATCTTGGATAAATACAATAAAATATTTTGTTCGCCAATCAAAATTGGAAAGTGATACTTTTCTTTTAGGGTTTTTCGAGTAAAACATACATCTGTTCATGAAAAGTGCGTGAAGAAAAATTCATAAATCCATCGCGATCCAAGCAAAGACACAAATCTATATTTTTTAACCGGAAAGTACTATTCGTACTTTGCACTAACAAGGAAAGGTCCCCAGGTGACAGTCTCCGATTTGAATGATTTTCGGATATGTAATAGAAGACAAAAATCTAAGGTCGACGTATTTTTTTAAACGTGCTCAATCGATGGCTTGGGCTTTCAAACTCGCATTCAAAAATAAGCGAAAATTTTGTTGTTTGCTATAATTTCGCTAATTTCCATGGAAACATTTACAAATATGGAACCGAACGAAAGCTCTTACAAAACCACACACGATATGTAAGAGCGATATCAAAGAAGTATGTTGACACAATTATTTCATATTAATTTATGTTGGATTTAAGGCAATTTGTAAACTTACTTTTTTTTTTTTTCTTATTAACCCAAATTCCCTATGAAATGTAAACTTTTCGGATAAAATATTTAAATATGAGAGTAGACCATAAAAAAAATGAAATTTTTTATACACATATTGGGTACTTTTAATGTAATGAAATTTTCTTTAAGGAAAATAAATGCATTTCAATAAAACAAAAATTTTATTATAAACAGTAACAATTTAAAAAACATCAAAAAGGGTAAGTTTAATTGCCTTAAATCCAACATAAATTAATATGAAATAATTGTGTCAACATACTTTTTTGATATCGACTAAACATTACTAAAAATTACAGCAACATAATTTTATTATGAAAACTTGATGCTATCGTGTGTGGTTTTGTAAGAGCTTTTGAAAATAGCGAAATTATTGCAAAAAAACGAAATTTTCGCTGAGTTTTGAACGCGAGTTTGAAACTCTAAACCATCGATTGAGGACGTATAAAAAAATACATCGACCTTAGATTTTTGTCTTTTATTACATTCCGAAAATCATTCAAATCGGAGACTGTCACCTGGGAACCTTTCCTTGTAAGTTAAATTCGAACTTTTTTAACAGTACTTTTTTACAGTACGAATTTAACTTAGTGCAAAGTACGAATTTAACATACATAACCACGAATAACAACTCAATAATTTAATTTTATTGAGTTGTTATTATTATGGCTTAATTTAAGTCTTTTTTATGTTGTACTATAAAAGAGCATAGCTCTTAGTGTACTGATGTTTATCTTTAAATAAATAAAAATGAAATGAAAAAAAAATGAAAATGAAATGAATCACTTTAACATTGATTTGTTAACTATTTGTGAAGATATAAACTTATAAAATATAAAAAAAAAATTGAAAACATTAAAAACTTAAAACAAATTCAAGATTCAAATGTGCAATCTTCGGATTAAAGCCATCCGAATATACATATATTTATATATATGTTATATATACAACCTAAAGTTTGTCCCAGAAATAACTTTTCTTTTGTTTTTAGGTTATTTACCTAAATAAAGTATAAATATTGCAGATTTTAAAAAATACTCATTAGTAAAATAAAAGAGCTACTGAAAAGATGTCGTCTCAACAAGAAGAAAAGCGGAAAGGAATTATTTGCAAATACCTGGAAAATCCAAACACCACGTACAAAAAGATCGATAAGGAAGTTAGCAATTGCGTAAAAACTGTCGGAAGGACCATAAAACGATACAAACAGCTTACCTCTTTATCAAAAACGCCAGGCTCAGGGAGAAAAAGTGGTCCAGCGAACCAAGCGGTGGCCCAGAACGTTAAGCGGCTGTTTACTCAGAATCCAGGCACTTCGGTTCGTGATATGGCATTAAAAGCGGGGACATCGAAGTCAAGTGTTCAAATGATTAAAAAATTTTACAACCTAAGGAGCTATAAAGTACAAAAAGTACCTTAAAGGTCAGAAGAAAAGGACGCCGAAGCCAAGAGGAGGGCTCAAAAACTGTATCGCGATTACCTGCCCAAATTTGATTGCGTGATCATGGACGATGAAACGTACTGCAAACCGGATTTCAAGCAGTTACCTGGACATAGATATTATACTGCGGTTAGAAGGGGTGGAGCATCCTCTAAATTTACCACCGAAAAACATACCAAATTTCCAAACAAAATCATGGTGTGGCAGGCTATTTGCAAATGTGGCCTTCAAAGTAAGGAATTTGTGACAAATCGCACAATCAACACCGAAATTTACATCAGAGAGTGTCGGGAGCGGCGTTTGCTGCCTTTTATACGTCAGCACCAAGGTTCAGTACTATTTTGGCCTAACCTAGCAACATGTCACAACGCCCAGAGAACGATGGATTGGTACCAAGCCAATAATGTCACTGTGGTACCAAGAGAAGCAAATCCTCCGAATTGCCCCGAACTTTGTCCAATCGAAAGATATTGGGCTTTAATGAAAATAAATCTTAAGTAGACCAAACAAACTGCGAAACACATCGAAATATTTCGACGTTAATGGCGTCGGGCATACACTAACGTCAACGAAAAGACGGTAAAAAACGTAATGGAGGACCTTAATCAAAAGTGCATAATTGCCATAAATACGTCATTTGTATGTTATATATACCACTACACAGGAAGTTGAAACACCTTTCCATCGATATATAATTCATGCGAGCACACTCAGTATTTTGGCCAAAGGAATTTTTGTAAAAAGGTACTAAAAGAAAGGTGCATGCAACTAACATGGAATGTAAAAAAAAGGATATCCGAAACACAAACATGGCATGATATTCATACCACTAGACAGGTAATTGAAGCACCTTCTCATCGATATATAATTCATTCGTGCACACTCAGGATTTTGGTCAAAGGAATTTTTGGAAAAAATACTAAAATATATGTTCATGGTACTAACTTGGAATGGAAAAAACCTATATCCAAAATACAAACATGGCATGATATGCATACCACTGGACAGATAATTGAAGCCCCTTTCCATGAATGTATGATTTATTTGTGTACACTCAGGATTGTGGCCAAATGAATTTTTGGAAAAAGTAGTAAAAGACAGGTTCGTGCAACTAACTTGGTAAGGCAAAAAAAGGATATCCGAAACACAAACATGGCATGATATGCATACCACTGGACAGTGAATTAAAGCACCTTTCCAAAGATATATGACTCGTTCGTGCACAGTCAGTTCATTTATGGGGAGATAAATAAGTAGGAGAGAAAGTGAAATCAAGAAAAACAACTGTAGAATGTTGTATGTGTGGCGGAGAGCTTTATAAACATGCGAATTTGAATCTGAGGCAAGTGTTATGCCTTTACCTCAGTCAATTCGAGTTATTAAGCAATCTCATTCCACAAACATCTCTACCACCAACTACAACTTCCAAAGCAGTACATATTGATGAATTTTTAATTTCAATTGATTAGAAATGAGGAAAAATTTAAGAAAAGGTAAAAGCGTAGGACCATGTCTAGACCGGGATTCGAACCCACCACTCGACTACCGAGGCCTCCAAAAAAAAAAAAAAAATGATATGCATACCACTGGACAGTTAATTGAAGCACCTTTCCAAAGATAAGACTCGTTCGTGCACAGTCAGGATTTTGGCGACAGGAATTTTTGGAAAAAATACTAAAATATGTATATGTTTATTTATTTGGATAAGCTTAATACAAGCAGTTTAAATACTTAAAATAAAAACTTGAAAACTTAAATTTATAATTATCAGGAAGTATCTTAATTTACAATTGTATCATATCTCAATTGGAAGAATACATTAGAGAGGGCGATGAAATGGCGTTGGAGAGTCAAGGAGGATACTTCGGAGTAGTGGTCTGCTCAGATGAAAATCGAATTCTTTGATGAAATTATTGGTTACTCAAAGCATAGGTTCACTGCATCCATAGTCGGTGCGGTGAAAGTTAAGGTGGAAGAGAGATATAGACCTAAGATTGCGTGGGTTGTTACTAAAAGATATTAATTGGAGTAGTTCTGGGCAGTTACTGGTTCCACATGCTAGTTGATGAATGAAGAGAACATCGGCAACTTCCCTTCGTTTTGCAAAATTTTGCATGTTAATCAACTTAAGACGGTTGGTATAAGGAGGTAGGTTGAAACTGTCAGAACCGGGAAGACCACGAAGAGCGAAACAAATGAATCGTCGTTGAACGGGTTCGATTCGTATTGAATGGGTGTTGTAGATGATGGACCATACCTCATCTTGCTTCAAGAAAGTACTTCTCCGATCGACGATATATTCTCACAGTGGACGCACATATCCCACTCTATGCGTACGGCTGCCGAAGAGGTGATAGGCTACCAGAGGCACGACCTGGAGTGTCGCGACGCCTCTGCAGAGAAAGACATCGCCTACAAAGCCACCCTGCAGTCGGTTGTAACGCGTGATGTTATGGAGCGATACCGAGCGAAGAGGAGGGAAGAGAGACGCATTTTCAGGCGAAAAAAACGAGAGGCGGGAATGCGTGAGTGCGAGAAAATTGAGATGCACGACGACAGTAATGAGACTCGAAAATTTTTCAAAAAAATAAGGCGCCTGGCCGATGGTTCTAAGACCGGAGCCTCTGCCTGCAAGGATGAGGATGGGAATCTAGTGACAGATTTCCAGAGTACAGTGATGGTATGGAGGGAGCACTTCTATAGTCTTTTAAATGGCGACGCTGACAACAATCCAGCCAGTGGAGATGATATCCCGGAAACCCCAATTATGAATGACAGCGTTGAAGTTCCACTGCCCGACAGTAACGAGCTCTTAAAAGCTATAGCTCGGCTTAAAAACAACAAAGCCGCAGGAGCCGATGTCCTACCGGCTGAGCTGTTTAATACCGGTGGCGAAGCTCTGTTTAAATGCATTCACAGACTTCTATGCAGAATATGGTCAGAAGAATGCATTCCAGATGATTGGGACCTCAGTGTGCTCTTCCCAATCCACAAGAAAGGCGATCCCACTATTTGCGCTAACTACCGTGTGATTAGCCTTCTTAATATCGCATATAAAGTCCTGTCGAGCGTATTGTGTGAAAGACTGAAGCCCATCGTTAACCGACTGATTGGACCTTATCAGTGTGGCTTTAGACTTGGAAAGTCCACCATCGACCAGATCTTTACGCTTCGACAAATCTTGGAAAAGACCCTCGAAAAACAAATCGACACACACAATTTCTTTGTCGATAACAAAGCCGCCTTCGACAGTCCGATAAGGAGTCACCTATACTCCATCATGTCTGAATTTGGTATTCCTGCGAAGCTAATACGTCTTTGCAGGAAGACACTGATCAACACCAACAGCGCAGTGAAAATCGGGAAGGACCTCTCCCTTCCGTTCGATACCAAGCGAGCAGGGATGGAATTGGATCTTTTTTGATTGTGCCAAATCAGAGAGAAAAATAGTGCTTTGTAGAAAAAAATAGTGCCGTCAAAACTCAATTTTATAATTTTTAAGGAATATATACAGAAAAAAAATACTAGAAAGCTCTATTGCATATTTCACGATGATATTATATGCATTGATATAACGGTACTATTTCTAATAATTCCAATAATTCTAATAATTCTAACATGTACAACTCTAAGTCTAGTTCTCATCCTAAAAAAACTTTATATAAAGAAACCCCTACTTTTTCTAATCCAAACAACACTCCCTCCGACGAATCATTACCTAATTCCCGTCCTAGATCTGATCCCAATTGGAATCTTAAAACTAATATCTTTCCAATTTTCACTCCTCAGATTAATCATACCATTGATACAAAACCTTCTAACACGAATCGAGCTAACCAAAGCCTTCAGACGTCTCATTCAAAACGTGTCTCATTTAATCTCAATCCTAACTTGGACACACCACCAAATAAAAATGAGAGTAACATACTCCACACACCAGGGATGGAACTGAAACTGGATCTTTTTTGATTGTGCCAAATCAGAGAGAAAAATAGTGCTTTTTAGAAAAAAATAGTGCCGTCAAAACTCAAATTTATAATTTTTAAGGAAAATATACAGAAAAAATACAAGAAAGCTCTATTGCATATTTCAAGATGATAGCAAAATGAAAAGCACAGGAAAGAATTTCCAAATACGACTAAGACAAGAATTATCGATAAACTAAAGTGAAATTTTTTTATTTTTGTTTCTTATATATTATTTGTGTTTTTAATTTTTGTGTAAAATTAATATTTTGATGGTTTAAAAATAAAAAAATATCAATTTAAAAGCATTGTTTACTTAATCATATGGTAAACCCAAAATTTTGTTGAATTTAATTTTTTTTTTTAAGTAGAAGTTCGGAAAAATCGCTTCGTGAGCATTAAGGTAAGTTTTTCGGATCTAGTCTTTAATTTGTTTGAAAGGTAATAAAATCCTTCAGAACATAGGCAAGTAATTTTGAGTTTTTGGCGGAGGGCAAATCTAAAAACTGGATTCAAAGTCAAAATTTCATAAAAATTTTTATATTTTTTTCATGTTTTATGACAAAAACAATTGAAAAAGTCAACTTTTTTGTTTAAAAAGCCTCTATTTTTATTTCTCCATTCGATTGACCATACCCAAACACCTCAATTTTGTTACCAAATTCATTTTAGGCAATTTATAAAAAGTGATAATTTTTACAAATTGAATTTTTCTCAAAATCTACATTTTTGAAGAGAGACGTCCCAGTTTTCAACATGAAATTTTTTTTTAAATCTTATTTTTATAGTCCAGTTATTCATATTTTTTGAGGGGAGCGAAAATCGTAGATGACAATGCCATTATGAACAGGTCTAATATACATGTATATGAGATTTTAGATATATATGTACCTATATCAGATTTTAGAAAATATTCACTCAAAGCAAGCGGATGAGTGTGGCAAGGGCAGTACACCTTAAAATAAAAAAAACATCAAATTCATTTTTAATTTTACTTTATACCAAAATTGTGAAATTGAGACATTTTCCATAATAGATATTGTAGGATATTCAGATAACTTTCTATATTCATTATTTATTATTTCAGCTTCAGAAATTTATTTTTCTAGAAATAATTGTTGTAAAAGTAATGACAAAATGCTATTCATTTCACCAGAGACTTCATGTTGTGGAGAAAAATATGGAATCATGTTAAATCAATTCTTTTTCTGAAGTCTGTACAAAAAGTAATATAAAATTTGAGTGCAACATTCTTGAACTCGACAATATCACATTGTGATATGTTTTTTGATTTGTAAAATATTTCGACTGTAGTTCCACAAAAAACATCTTCAACAGAGATATGATTATTTAAATACAACGAACTAAAGAACATAAATCAATATTTTTTTTGTGAATAAAAATTCGACAAATTTGTCTAAATAAGTATTTACATCTAGAACAAAGTATGTGAATTCCGGCGTCCTCTGACTGCATTTCAATATTCACATCGTTTATAATTTTTTAAATAAAGGATAAAAAAAGAAATACATATTTCTATAAGAGGTTTTCACTTATGGAAAAAATATTTGCGTTACCATAGTGTGCTTCAAAATCTGTTAGTCCAAAATAATCGTCAAGCGCAGTCCACTGCTCCAAAATTCTATCGACTTCATCCTAAATGATACAAAAACTGTTATTTTTCAATCCATATTTTACAAATGGATTATAAAACCTGTCGGGAGAGCCATCGCGTTGGAGCTAATCGCAAAATTTGGTGCAGCTGGAAACCAAAATCTGCTTGAAGCTCGCTGAAGCTTATTACGGTTCACAACACAACAGTAATTTCTGTCTTCAATGTGTAAATTGCTATTAGGTTAGACAACAATACAACCGAATACAATCCACTATATCCACTATATATCCACTATATTCAATACACTTATTAGGATGCACAACAGTTGGGACATCGTGTTCACGTCACTTTATAATAAATATGCAAAAACTGGAAATATGAACGTTGGAAATATGAATGTCCAACGCGTTCTTAATTTTTTTATTTGAAACTTTTTCATATTAAAACGAAAATTGCTTGTTTATTTTTATTTTTTTTTGACAGCGAACAGTCAAAGCACCAAATTCTACATACCAAAAATACAATCAATAATAACAGCAAGGTATTGTTGTGAACCATAATAACTCAAAACTGCTGTGTCTTCTTGACTGTTGTGTCTTCAATCGAGTAGACATTGCTGTCAACCGTAATAGGCCTATTCTTTTCTGCTAACGCTATCACAAAAATGTTCATTGATGTTTATTATAAGTCTCTCGGCGGCTTTCGGAATTGTTGCAGCTGCTGCTTCAGACGAAAGACTTAAATTGTGGCAAATATCATAGTTGAGAAAAATTTTGGGGCAATTTCAATTTTCTTTTTTCAAACTTTTTTCAATTTTGGGATTTTCAAATTGTGCCGAAATGAAAAAGCACGTGCTTAAAGTGCCGTCTAGTAACGAAAGTGCCGAAAAGAGCACAATTGTGCGTAAAATTCCATCCCTGCAAGCGAGGTTTCAGACAAGGTGATTCCTTATCGTGCGATTTATTTTATATAGTCATGGAAAAGATCATCCGAGCTGCTGACCTGAGACGCAGCGGCACAATTTTCTATAAGAGTGTTATGCTGCTGGCGTATGCTGATGATATTGACAGTGAACGCAGATAAAACGAAGTATCTTGTGTTAACAAACAAACAGACCCAGCGTCTTGGAAACCACGTCACCATTGACAACACCTCCTTTGAGGTAATGAAGGACTTTGTTTACCTTGGATCCAGCATTAACTCCTCCAACGATATCAGTATTGAGATTAAACGAAGGATAACTCTTGCCAACAGGTGCTACTTTGGGCTCAGTAGGCAATTGAGAAGCAGAGCTCTCTCTCGACGAGCAAAACTGACGCTCTATAAGTCATTAATCATGCCCGTCCTATACTATACGCATCACAAACCTGGATGTTGAGCAGCACTGATGAAAGGACTTTGGGAGCGCTCGAGAGAAAAATCCTTCGCAAGATCTATGGTCCAATCTGCGTCAATGGCGAGTACCGAATACGATGGAACTACGAGCTGTATGAGCTATATGCCGACATCGATATAATCAAGCGTATTAAAATAGAGCGGCTTCGCTGGCTAGATCATGTCGAGAGAATGAACGACAAAGTTCCAGCGAAAAAATTATTGGATTCGGTACCCAGCGGTGGCCAACGCAAACTAGGAATACCGCATCTCCGTTGGAAAGACCAGGCATTGGATAACCTGACAACGCTTGGAGTTTCCAACTGGCGGCAGCAACACCGTTGCCAGATGGACGATGGCATCGTCATTTTGACGATTTAAGACCAAAATGACGATTGAACGATTTCAGATAACAACTGACGATTTAAGAATTCAAATTATTTACGTATGAATTTGTTTTTGTTGCAAACAAAACTTAAAATTTAAATCTCAAAAAAATAGGTTGCTTACTTACATTGTTCAATCTTTTTTTGTCATCAACACTGCAGATAATTTTTTAAACCCATAATTCTAACGATATGGAAGGTATCGATTAAAAAAAAAAATGATAATTTCAAAAAAAAGGTTGAAATTAATCAAAGAATTTTTGTTATATCAAAAATTAAAAAATTTGATTTACCTACTGATAAATTAGATGAGTTGACAAATCATTGTATTTTCTTTTACATTGAGTGGTGTGACCAAATAAAAAACCGTTTCGATTTCAAAAATATAGTTTTGAAAAAAACTTTTTAACAAAAAAAACAACCTACTTCAAAATCACTACAAAGTAAAAATAATTTTAAATTACTTTTCCTATTAATCGTGGTAAGATCTGTTAATTTATTTATATACATTATTATATTGGAAATCTTATTCTGTTAACTTTTTCTAATTTGTTTTATTATAATCATAAAAATATTATTTTTTTTATGATAATAAAAGCTTCGAAATCGGCGCTAATAAAATCAGTTTCTTTGAGAAGCTGCAACACACACTCAAACAGTAGATTGATAATGTTTATGTATGCAAAGCTTTTAAAATTACTTTTAAGCTTAAATTAATAAAAAAAATTGAAATTAGGGCAGGGATGGTAAAAATATCCTGATTTAATGACAAAGATTAGCGCCGACTACAAAGCTTTTATTATCATAAAAAAAATAATATATTAATGATAATTATAAAACAAATTAGAAAAAGTTAAAATAATAAGATTTCCAATATAATAATGTATATAAATAAATTATCAGATCTTACCACGATTAATAGGAAAAGTAATTTAAAATTATTTTTACTTTGTAGTGATTTTGAAGTAGGTTTGTTTTTTTGTTAAAAAGTTTTTATTTTTTTCTTTTTAGAGAATATGATAAATTTTAGGAAAGTTTGTAAACACAATTATTTAAGCTCATAATTTAAAAAATGTGTTTTTCTGTCGTTTCTTATCCTTTTCTTTTTTGAATTTTTTAATACATTTGCAAGAATTATTAAGGAAAATTTAAAATATTTCACTATTTCATGGTTTGTTGGTTATTTTCAATTTCTGCCTCTTTACAATTTTTATTAAAGTGTCACGCCCTATTTTCAATCCCACCTATGTAATTTATTGATCATACTTTAAAATCATTCAACCTTGACCTGCACCAAAGTTCAGTTCCCTAGCATCAGTATTAACCGATATACAGTATTTCCTTAAAGTGCCTCACGCTATTTATAATCTCTCCCACCTTTTTAATTATTCTTGATTGTGTTTTGTTAAAACTCTACCTTTTCTTGTATTGATTTAAATACCCTAGTGTCAATATTGACTGAGATCATATTGTAATAATTGTGCTTACCTCTGTACTAAATATCAGTATTCAAGTGTCAGTATTATTCGAGATACAATATGTTTCAAATATTTCCACACCCCTCAATCATACAACGCCCACTTAATTGAAATTAATTTTTTATACTTGTGCCTACCTCTGTAGTAAACTTTAGTACTCTAGTGTCAATATTATTCCAGATACAGAGTTTTTATAATATTGCCACACCTCTTTGTCGAATAACGCTCACTTAATTGACCGTAATTTTTGATAATTGTACCTACCCTTGCATGTCTGCTGTAAATGTCAGTACCCTAGTGTCAATATTTACTGAGATACAGTGATTTTCTTATAGTGACACGCCCCTTTATCGAATACCGCCCACATTATTGGCAGTAAGTTGTTATACTTGTGTCTACCTCTGTACTAAATTTTAGTATTCTAGTGCCAATAGTATTCGAAATAAAGTGTTTTTTCAATATTGCCACACCCATTATGGAATAACGCCCATTTTTTTTTTAAATTTGTAATTATTGTGCCTACCGCTGTAGTAAATTTTTGTACCCTAGGGTCAATATTATTCGAGATACAGTAATTGTCTTATATTGCCACACCCCTTTGTCGAATAACGCCCACTTTCTTGAAAGTCATTTTCAACAATTTTGCCTACCTCTGTGCTAAATTTCAGTACAGTAGTGTACATTTTATACGAGAAACAGAGTTTTTCCAATATTGCCACACCCTTTTTTAAAACAACGCCCACTTAAGTGTTTGTTGTTTTTAATACATGTGTCTGCCCTTCTAACTTTACAGTGAATTTTATTTCTCTAGTGGCAATATTGACTGAGATAAAGTGTTTTTCTTATTGCGACACGAATACCTTTGTCGAATACCGCCCACTTTTATAGACGGGCACCTCCGCGTTGATGGTCTTTATATGTTGAAAAAAAATTACGGTAATCGGGCAAGTACTTTAGGAGTAATCGATGTACATACATTCACAAAAAAAAAAAAAAAAAAAAAAACAGAGAAACCAACCAACTTGAGAACCTCCTCCTTTTTGAAGTCGTTTAAAAACTTGAATATTACAATTCCGCAAACTAATAATGAAAACCAATAAAAAATCTTTGCAATCTTTATTGCAATCGCTAATGAATTTCAGAATTTGTTAACAAGCGGTGATCTTCAAGATATTGACATAGAGTTTGGATTACTATAACGTTCAGATGTTGATAACATTTAACCCAATAAAGAACAAAGGACAGCAGAAATCTTTTGGAAAACTACTTCAAATATCAAACGGGGAGATTCTTCTATAGCTTTTGCAAAATTGACAAAGTTTTTAAGCGAACTTATGTTCATTTCTGATTCTTCGGTAAATGTAGAAGGAATTTTTTAAATATTAATCTTAAATAAAATTATTCTTGGGCAAACGTAGAAAGATTTTTTGGAAATTTAATCTTAAATAAAAAATTTTAAATTAATAATAATGCAAATAAAATTAGAAATCGTCTAGAAACCGATACTCTGAAAGGTACATATTTTTTTGCACAAGATTATCTGAAATTAAATAATTTTCCTTGTTATAAAATTGAGCCAATTTCAACTCAACAATGTATCATTAAGTAGTTTTATTAAATATCCCTGTACAAAAAATAAATCTTATGTAAGCCATATGTGAATATATGTAAATTAATTTGATTTCCTATTTTTAATATACATACTGATTTTTTATGAATAAAAATGAATAAAAGTTTTCATTACTTGTTTTGCTTTAAGTAAAAATTTAAATCTTCTGTGCTTTATGACGACTTAAGGACTTAAATTACGATTTCTGAGACGGGTAAATTACGATTTTTACACCCAAATGACGATTTTTGAAAAGCCTGTTGACGTTTTTAAGAGAAGAATATCTAGCAACCCTGGCCAGCAAGCGCACGACAAAAGAGGCTGGCGCAAATTCTTAGACCAGGCCAAAACCTACCAACGGTTGCAAGCACCATCTAAGTCAGTAAGTAAGTTAATTCAAAGTTAGCTATATGGGAATTTTTTACAAAAGTTGTATCGATGCGATTGTGAATAGCTAGAAGGACACCACGACCTGAGGTGAGATCGACTTTACCGATTCCATCGTCTCTGAACATCACGAAATCAGACGCAGAGACCTCAGTATCCTTGAAGGTTTGGGTAAGATTAGTCTCTGTAAGTGCAAAAATATCGTAGGGAATCTTAAGAGAGTTAAGGAACACTGTAGAGATTTTGGTGCGTAGTCCTCTTACGTTTCTTAAGAGATACAAATAATGGGTTTGGAATAGGGTTTGGATTATAAATAAGCTGGTTAGGAATAATACTGTTGCTCTTTACGGGACTTTTGAATGTAAGAGACATGTTTTGAACTTACATGAGCACCATATGTGCCCAGATTCTCTTTGACTTGATGGATCGACAAGCCAAGTTGCTGGTGGAAACTGGTGAATAACTTATTTCTGTATCAAGATTTTGAGGTTTGTCTTGGTTTTGCTTTCTATACATGTAGAGATCGGCGCCTTATGCATGTAAGCAAGATACAGACGCACATTGTTATAGACATTGTTCTCTCTAAGGGCGCGTTTATAGTAACGAGTTGTTGCCGCGCCTAGTCGATCCGAAAACGCGTCAAGCTGAAACCAGCTGGAATTGCGTATAGTGCAGGCTTATTTCGATCGACTTGTTGCAGCTGATTTTTGACTTTTTTTGTCTTATTTGTATATATTAAGCTTTTTTTAACTTTTTTTTTGCATTCGAAGCATCAAAAAAGCTACGTGGCAACAACGTATGCATGTTGTTCACCTCAAACCAACGGATAACAAGTGAAGAGGCAAAAATGCGAAAAAAGCTGCTGAAACGCGCTTTCGGCCACTTTAAGTCACTTGTTGTTCCAACTTATTTCGACTTATTTGCAATGTTTTCTACTGTTTTTATTGCCTTGTTGTTGCGTTTTGTTTCAGAATATTTTTTTTAGCAAAAAGGTAGTGCGTAGCAAGAACGCACATTAAAAAACTTGCACTAGCTGCTGAACCAAGAATATTACGCACTTTAAGCTGCATTAAATCACTTGATCTTCCAACTTGGCTTATTTTTTTTTTTAAGCTTTTATCTTTAGGCTTTGCTGTATTAATGTTGATTTTGCAACAAAGCAATATAAAGCTAAATTAAAAGTTGCTGTTGCTGCAGTTTTTGTTTGTTTATTTTTATGCAAGAAATACAAGCAAGCAACACACGGTTCAGCTTATTTTCACTATAAGAAAGTGGAAAGGGAAGAAAGAGCAAAAGGAATATTTGTTAGTCTTTGATTCTCTGCTTCAACTGAAACGCACTTCCAGCCGCTTATCGACGCATTGCTTCACCAGCTGGTTTAGTTTTTTTGCAGCTTTCTGTTCTTGTGTGTTTTTTTCTTTTATTGTTGCTCTTCTTTGTTCCTAGCATGTGTTGCAATTCAAGGACATTTCTGATATTCGCTTCCTTTTTTTATTTTGCAACAACGTTATAGAGGGGAAAACGAAAACTACTGTTCGCTATTCTTTATTTTCTCCACCCACTTGCTTTTAAGCCTAAAAAAAAGGTAAATAGCGCAACAAAGAAAACAAAAAAAACTAGTAAGGTATATCTTCGACTCGGCCGAAGTAAAAATACCCCCACGGCCGATGCGTAATGGTACAAAATCTGGTACAAAATTGACGCCCTTTTTGTATGAGATTTCAAAAAATGTCAAACTATTGCGATGACGAAAAATAGGGGTTGTATGGGAGGTGGGCGTGTTCTTGAGTGGTTGATACCAAATTTTTTAAAAAGGCCTCAGTTTTGATATAAAATACACAAATACCCAATTTCAGGTCTGTAGCTTAAATATTAGCCTATTTATAGTTTTCACTTTTGTGGGTTATATGGGAGGAGGGTGTGTTCGTGGGTGGATGCCGTTCATTTTACTAGCACGTCTTAATTTTGACATAAAATTAATAAATATCTAATTTTAATTTTGTAGCTTTGACGGTAGCCTATTTATATAGTTTTCAATTTTGGAGTTGTATGGGAGGTAAGCGTGTTCGTGGGTGGATGACGCCCATTTTTCTGTCACGTCTTAGTTTTTATATAGAAATAATAAATATCTAATTTTACTTATGTAGCTTTGACAGAAGCCTATTTATACAGTTTTCAATTTTGGGGTTGTATGGGAGGTGGGCGTGTTCGTGAGTGGATGACGCCCATTTTTCTATCATGTATTAATTTTAATATAAAACGCATAAATATCTAGTTTTACTTTTGTAGCTTTGACACAAGCCTCTATATATAGTTTTCAATATTAGAGTTGCATGGGAGGTGGGCGTGTTTGTAAGTGGACTACGCCCATTTTTCGAACACACTTCAGTTTTGACATAGATTACACAAATACCGAATTTAAGTTTTGTTGCTTAAAAATTTGCTTCTTTATGGAGTTTTCATTATTGGGGTTGTATGGGAGGTAGGCGTGGTTTTCATCCGATTTAGCTCATTCTCGAACTTGATCTGAGTTTTTTAAAAAAAAGCTTAAATATCGAATTTCAGCACGATAGCTTCAAAATTACGGCCGCAATCGTGTCCACAGACAGACGGACAGACGGACATGGCTAAATCAACTAGTAAGGTATATCTTAAAACTAGTAAGGTATATCTTAAGTAAGGACTTGAAAAAAAAAACATATTGGCCATTTCAGCCCTTGAAAGGACTTTGACCGAGCTTCTTATGATCAATTGTGTTGTGTGTGGTATTAAATGTTTGCACACAATTGACCGAGAACTGGACCTACATGTTTTAAGCCGACTCCGAACGGCTCATGTTCTCAAGAAGCTTTACATAGCATTATTTACTCTCTGAGGTTTGCCATTGTCTGCAGAGAGGTGGTGACCGATCAGAAAAAATTTTTTTGGAAAACTTTTCGCCGCGGCTGGGGATCGAACCCGGGCTCCGAGCATGCTAAGCCACACACTTAACCTGCATGCCACGGTCATGCCACGGTCACGGTTTTAATCTTCGACTTGACCGAAGTTAAAATACCCCCACGGCCGATTCTTAAGTGTTAAAGAATCTTAAATTGGAGAGCTTTTTGTATGAGATTTTAGATTTTGTTATTTTTATATGTCTAAAATACAAACATATCAAATTGTTTTCCTGCAGCATAAATATAAGCCTTTTCATAAAGTTTTCAATTTTGGGTTGTATGGGAGGTGGGCGTCGGATGGATGACGCCTATTTTTCTAACACACTTAAGTTTTGACATAGAATCCACAAATACCGAGTTTCAGTTTTGTAACTTTAATATTAGTCTCTTTGTAGAGTTTTCAATTTTGGGGTTGTATGGGAGGTGGGCGTGTTAGTGTGTTCATGACGCCCATTTTTCTAACACACCTAATTTTTGACATAGAAAACACAAATAACGAGTTTCAGTTTTGTAACTTTAATATGAACTTCTTTAAAGAGTTTTCATTATTTGGGTTGTATGGGAGGTAGGCGTGGTTTTCATCCGATTTAGCCCGTTCTCGAACTTGATCTTGGTTTTTAAAAAAATAAAATCAAATACCGAATTTTTTTGCGATAGCTTGAAAATTACGGTTGTAATCGTGTCCACAGACAGACAGACGGACATGGCTAAATCAACTCAGATGGTGATGCTGATAGGTATACTTTTCTATACCTACCACGCCTCCTTTTGGGCGTTACACACGTCGTGACAAAATTAATATACCCCTTACGCAGTACGCGTGGAGGTATAAAAATACAGTATTTTGGATTTTGAAAATTGTATTTTCGGGTGAACTGCACACAAATGGAGAAATAAAATAAGAGCCACACTTTATTAAACAAAGAAAAATGTCCAAAATATATGACAGACGTGCATACTTTTCCAACGATATCTTGATAACGGCGATCGTATAAGAAATAATAAAGTTATTTGAATTTTTGTGAAAATAATCTAAAAAAAAATGCATGAAAACATCATTATACTTAACCCAATTGCAAATATTTTCAATTTTTTGATGCAGATTGAACGAACTTTTTTAGGCCTATTGAGACAGTTTATTTGTTTACAACTATTACACAAGTTAATATTTATACGGAAAACATGGTTTTTGCAAAATGGTTTAGCTCACTGACGGATTTCAGCATAGCCAAAATATTTTGGGAATCATCATAAAATACATCAAGGTTAATTTTAGGATGGGTACCAATGCAACTTTTTTTTCAAGGCGCCTTAATGTTTATATACTATTAAAGTTTTCTTTGTTGCTTTGTTTCTTTTCTGTTATTTAATGAAAATAACAAGCAAGAAGTGTGTAAAATGAAACAAAACCCATGAGAGCGAGCGAGAAAGCCACAAAACCCGCGCACAAGTCGCTTTAAGCTGCCTATTTAGCTGGCACTATACGCACTTTGAGCTCAGTGATGGAATTTTCGATACAATTGTACTTTTTTCAGTACACTGCCCTTATCAAAAGTACGTAAGTACCCCGGAGGCATTTTCAGTACTATTTGTACAAAACCTACATTATAAGTGTCATATTATTTAAATTGGTTCAAAATATACAAAATTTTATATTTCTTCTTCTCTTAACTTTACAGTACTTACGAGTAACCCAGTGTTTTTGTGCTTTTGTAGTTAATTATAGGAAAATTGTGGTTTTTGAACTGCTTCAAATATAAATGTCAAAAATTCGAAATTTCTTTATAAATTAATCTGATGACAAAGCAGAAATACAAAAAAAATTAAATTATAAGCGCATTTGGACAGCACTAAAGTTATACTTTAGGAAATATTTTATCGTGTGTCTTAGTTGTTTATCGTGTTCCTTATTTAAATGCGTTGGCTGCGTCAAAATTAAGCCCAACTGAAATCTATAAATTCTATAAATCATTACTTTAGCAATAGTTTCAAATATCTCCCGGAAAGAAGACATTTGAAGACATTTGAAATTCTTTAGTACCGAACAGTATATTACAAAATATAAAAGCGATCCCTTAGTCGAGTGGTAAGCATGCTTGACAACCCTTTTAAAGGTCCTGAGTTCGAATATAGGCCTGACTATAGTCCTTTAATTTGTATAACGCTTTAACTTTTCTTCAATTCTTTCATTATTTCAAATCAACTGATATTCAATTCAATTCAAATTTCTTTAATATGGATAATAAGTGGAAAGGAACAAAGGCAGACTTAACTGAATAGGTGTGCCAAATAAAATCCCTGATTCAAAGCTCAAACAAATTCTACCCAAAATAAGCCAAATATTAAGAAAAACTTAATCAGATATACTGATCTTTACCCGAATGCGTATCCAAATGTTTAAAAATATGTGTTTTAGGCCCGTTAACTGATCTCCGAAGTTTAAATTGCTTAACCTCAGATTTCGTAAACAGAGTTTAAATTTTAAACACAGTTAAAATTATTTTCGTAACTTATCTCATTTTTATCGGCAGTTTACTTAAACTCTGCTTAAAAATTTAAACTGAGATTAAAAAATATATTTGAGCAGCACTGTAGTAAAAATTCTACAACTTTGACGTAGAACATCAAAATATTTCAAAAATTTTTGATAAAATAAGGCAAATTGTCAGTTTCATTGGAATATTTTTTTTTCAAATTTTAAGATGTTTTTTTTTTTATTGTTTTGAATTTTTTGAAGTATGATTTTTTTATTTTTTGTTTATTATTGAGAATATTTCCAATGTTCTCAGAGAACTTTTGACAAAATCTAAGTTTAAATTTTTTAAACCTAGAATTTCTGTGTTTAAATTTAAACTTGCCTCACCAAGTTAAACTTTGATTTTTTGAGATAAGTTATCGGCGTTAAAATTTAAACTGAGGTTAAGGCGTTTTAAGCTTTGTTTAAAATTGAGATCAGATAACGGGCCTTAGAAAAGTTTCTTATGCTTAAAATTTATTTGATAAGCCCTTGTTGGATGTAGTTTTAGGGGAACTGCTGAATATATTTTTTCAATCTAAAATTTGGTTAAATCAAAATTGAGAAATAAAAAACTATTTCAACTTGAATAAAAACAAGAGATCCTCTTACTATAAATTCAATAATAATTCATGTTATAACACTCAACTATCGTAAAAGATATAAAAAAATATTTATAATAATAACGAAAATAGATACGAAGATAGACAACGACGATTGTAAAGTTGTGTACGAAAACTTTTTCTTAAATCAGGATTAAATTTTATTTGTAACAATATGATATACTCGTAAGAATATAAACTTGTACTTCAAATATATTTAAAATTAAATAAACAATGGGTCGAATGCAAATTTTAAAATTTTAGATACGATTGACTTCAATTAAGTACTATTTTCAACTTGATTCGTTACGAAATCCAAAACAGCAAATGCCATCACTGTTTGAGCTTATTTCATATGATTGTATGAGCAGCGCTTTTCAGCTTTCCATCTCGGCTCGACTAGGCTCGGCAACAAATCGTTACTATAAATGAGCCCTAAGGCGAGAGAGAGCATATCTGCCCTCATTCTGCTCAAAACTTCAAAGTTAGTTTCACTTTTGGTGGTTGAAGAGGGTCGATGAAAGAAATTGGGCTGCCAAGTTGGTTAGGGGCTGCATTTGTAACTGGTTTCTTTATATAGTTTTCTTATGGTGAGAACTAGACTTAGAAATGTAAATGTTAGAATTATAAGAATTATTGGAATTATTAGAAATAGTATTATAGTTTTTATTGGAAATTGACTTAGACCTTAATTTATCATTATTACTCTTAGGCAGTCTCCTTGGTTTATCAACCCATGTAGAAACTTCAGCTTAACCATGAACTAAGCTAGATGTCTCAGAGAATAGCCAGACGAATTTAGAAGGGACGTAGATTTTGAAGTTTCGGCTTTTTCTCCTGCGGTTTGAGAACGTTACATGGCTATCCTCATTTTGAATCACGATGCTGTATTTTTTAACCGACTTCAAAAAGGAGGAGGTTCTCAAGTTGGTTGGTTTTTTTTTTTTTTTTTTTTTTTTTTTTTTTTGTGAATGTATGTACATCGATTAAGTACTAAAGTACTTGCCCGATTACCGTAATTTTTTGTCAACATATAGAGACCATCAACGCGGAGGTGCCCGTCTATAAAAGTGGGCGGTATTCGACAAAGGGGCGTGTCGCAATAAGAAAAACACTTTCTCTCAGTCAATATTGCCACTAGAGAAATAAAATTCACTGTAAAGTTAGAAGGGCAGACACATGTATTAAAAACTACAAACACTTAAGTGGGCGTTGTGTTAAAAAAGGGTGTGGCAATATTGGAAAAACTCTGTTTCTCGTATAAAATGTACACTACTGTACTGAAATTTAGCACAGAGGTAGGCAAAATTGTTGAAAATGACTTTCAAGAAAGTGGGCGTTATTCGATAAAGGGGTGTGGCAATATAAGACAATTACTGTATCTCGAATAATATTGACCCTAGGGTACAAAAATTTACTACAGCGGTAGGCACAATAAGTACAAATTTAAAAAAAAAATGGGCGTTATTCCATAAGGGGTGTGCCAATATTGAAAAAACACTTTATTTCGAATACTATTGGCACTAGAATACTAAAATTTAGTACAGAGGTAGACTCAAGTATAACAACTTACTGCCAATAATGTGGGCGGTATTCGATAAAGGGGCGTGTCACTTTAAGAAAATCACTGTATCTCAGTAAATATTGACACTAGGGTACTGACATTTACAGCAAACATGCAAGGGTAGGTACAATTATCAAAAATTACGGTCAATTAAGTGAGCGTTATTCGACAAAGAGGTGTGGCAATATTATAAAAACTCTGTATCTGGAATAATATTGACACTAGAGTACTAAAGTTTACTACAGAGGCAGGCACAAGTATAAAAAATTAATTTCAATTAAGTGGGCGTTGTATGATTGAGGGGTGTGGAAATATTTGAAACATATTGTATCTCGAATAATACTGACACTTGAATACTGATATTTAGTACAGAGGTAAGCACAATTATTACAGTATGATCTCAGTCAATATTGACACTAGGGTATTTAAATCAATACAAGAAAAGGTAGAGTTTTAACAAAACACAATCAAGAAAGTAGATTAGATTCAACAAAGAGGCGTGTCACAATAGAAAAATACTGCATTTCAGTAAATATTGAAACTTAGGCACTAATATTTGGTAGGTGGGTAGGTAGAATAATTAAAAAGGTGGGAGAGATTATAAATAGCGTGAGGCACTTTAAGGAAATACTGTATATCGGTTAATACTGATGCTAGGGAACTGAACTTTGGTGCAGGTCAAGGTTGAATTATTTTAAAGTATGATCAATAAATTACATAGGTGGGATTGAAAATAGGGCGTGACACTTTAATAAAAATTGTAAAGAGGCAGAAATTGAAAATAACCAACAAACCATGAAATAGTGAAATATTTTAAATTTTCCTTAATAATTCTTGCAAATGTATTAAAAAATTCAAAAGAGAAAAGGATAAGAAACGACAGAAAAACACATTTTTTAAATTATGAGCTTAAATAATTGTGTTTACAAACTTTTCCTAAAATTTATCATATTCTCTAAAAAGAAAAAAATAAAAACTTTTTAACAAAAAAAAAAACCTACTTCAAAATCACTACATAGTAAAAATAATTTTAAATTACTTTTCCTATTAATCGTGGTAAGATCTGATAATTTATTTATATACATTATTATGTTGGAAATCTTATTATTTTAACTTTTTCTAATCTAAACAATGGCATATCATGCCATGTTTGTATTTCGAATATCCTTTTTTTGCAATTCCAAGTTAGTTCCATGAACTAACTGTTTGATAAGGGTCTGCAGCCTTCGCATGTCTAGCGCCCCATTTTTGGGGCGGCTCTTTTCCAAAAAACCAGATATTCGGGGGTTGGTCCGCCCCGGGCGGCATTATTTTAGGGGCGGCACTGAAGCTAAATTAAGCCTTTTGAATAACTGGTGTTTTCGAGTAACTGGAAATTTTTCGAGTTTTTGAGTGCTTTAACTTATCAGTGGAAATACCCAGTAGTGGAATTTTCGTTTGATTATGGCGAATTGTAAGTTCAGAGTGCATATTAAAAATTAAGACTTATGCGTATAATTTTAAGTCGTATCTATTATAATTTTGTGTGATTTTTGAAGGGATTTTACTGTTTTAATAAAATCACTTTGGAGGGGAGTTAGGTGTGGTCTATACTGATTTGGGTCATTTTCTAATTTAATAATTGAATTATTAATTTTGGAGAAATAATTTTGAGAAATGACCACAAGGTTTCAGCAGCTTCATGCTCTTGCTGAAAAAAACGCAATTCTTACTCCTTTGATTCTCCTGAATGATAAGTTGAAATGCCAACTGCATGAACTCTGTCACGAAGATATTGACAAGGAAGAGTTTTGCGCACAAAGAAACTGATTCTTGTATGAAAGGTCCACTTGAACTTTTACAATTTATTTTTTAAATTAAGTCTAGAAAACGCAGTTCCAAACATTGTTATACTTTTACGAATCTTTCTTACCATTGCTGTTAGTGTTGCCACTTGTGAGCAGTGTTGGGCAAAATTAAATTGTTTTTACAATTAATGATTACAATTAATTAATTGTTAATTGTGTGCCCAGCAATTAGCAATTAATCAATTGTTAATTGCAACTTTTGCAATTAACAATTAATCAATTGTTAATTGCAACTTTTGCAATTGACAATTAATCAATTGTTAATTGCAACTTTTGCAATTAACAATTAATTAATTGTTAATTGCGACTTCTACAATTAGCAATTAATTAATTGTTAATTGCAATAATTAATTAGACTAAAAAACTAACAATTAAATTGCAGAAAAATGAAGTATCTTTTTTTCATTATGATTCTATGGCCAATCGGATGCAGTGGGATTATGTGAGGTCATAGGTGGGTCATTGGCACTTTTATGGATTCCATGGAACATTTGGACCAAAATGGATGATTCTATGGCCAATCGGATGCAGTGGGATTATCTGAGGTCACAGGTGGGTCATTGGCACTTTTATGGGTTCCATGGAACATTTGGACCAAAATGGATGATTCTATGGCCAATCGGATGCAGTGGGATTATCTGAGGTCACAGGTGGGTCATTAGCACTTTTATGGGTTCCATGGAACATTTGGACATAATTGGATGATTCTTTGGCCAATCGGATGCAGTGGGATTATCTGAGGTCATAGGTGGGTCATTGGCACTTTTATGGGTTCCATGGAACATTTGGACATAATTGGATGATTCTATGGCCAATCGGATGCAGTGGGATTATCTGAGGTCACAGGTGGGTCATTGGCACTTTAATGGGTTCCATGGAACATTTGGACATAATTGGATGATTCTATGGCCAATCGGATACAGTGGGATTATCTGAGGTCATAGGTGGGTCATTGGCACTTTTATGGGTTCCATGGAACATTTGGAACAGTTTTGAGCATTTGATTTAACTTTGTGAAATATATTTTGAGAAAGGTTTCAGCTATTTACTTATTCAGTTATTTAATCGTTTTACTCGACTTATTAATTAATTAAATGACTTTCTAATCCACATTTATAACTGCACTACAATAGAAACTGTTTCTATTTTTTTGCCACCACTGTATGTATATGTATGTATCAAAAACATACAATCGAAAGAACTCCAAAGTGATAAGTTTTCGAACTTCCCGAGAGAAATTGACCGAGAAATCACACATGCTTCATTCCTCGTTCCGTTCTGAAGAACGAAGCATGTTTCACTTCTTTTTGAATCATTGCCTTATCACGCGAAATTCGGCGAAACTAACATTTCTTTTTCTTATGAGGAGGTTTTTTCTTCTTATGCTTTTATTTTGTAAATACAATTTAAGCAGTGGCTTACATTGCTTCCGATTGGCCATAGAATGATCCATTTTGGACCAAATGTTCCATGGAACCCATTAAAATGCCAATGACCCACCTATGATCTCAGATAATCCCACTGCATCCGATTGGCCAAAGAATCATCCAATTATGTCCAAATGTTCCATGGAACCCATAAAAGTGCCAATGACCCACCTATGACCTCAGATAATCCCACTGCATCCGATTGGCCAAAGAATCATCCAATTATGTCCAAATGTTCCATGGAACCCATAAAAGTGCCAATGACCCACCTATGACCTCAGATAATCCCACTGCAACCGATTGGCCAAAGAATCATCCAATTATGTCCAAATGTTCCATGGAACCCATAAAAGTGCTAATGACCCACCTGTGACCTCAGATAATCCCACTGCATCCGATTGGCCATAGAATCATCCATTTTGGTCCAAATGCTCCATGGAACCCATAAAAGTGCCAATGACCCGTCTATGACCTCAGATAATCCCACTGCATCCGATTGGCCAAAGAATCATCCATTTTGGTCCAAATGTTCCATGGAACCCATAAAAGTGCCAATGACCCACCTGTGACCTCAGATAATCCCACTGCATCCGATTGGCCAAAGAATCATCCAATTATGTCCAAATGTTCCATGGAACCCATAAAAGTGCTAATGACCCACCTGTGACCTCAGATAATCCCACTGCATCCGATTGGCCATAGAATCATCCATTTTGGTCCAAATGTTCCATGGAACCCATAAAAGTGCCAATGACCCACCTGTGACCTCAGATAATCCCACTGCATCCGATTGGCCATAGAATCATCCATTTTGGTCCAAATGTTCCATGGAATCCATAAAAGTGCCAATGACCCACCTATGACCTCACATAATCCCACTGCATCCGATTGGCCAGAGAATCATCCATTTTGGTCCAAATGAACCTTTAATTGTACCTTTAATTTAAAAAAGTTAATTGCCAACGATTTAATTGTATTTTGCAATTACTTCAGGTTAGTCTAAATAAATTAATTGCAGACTACAATTAATGATTAATTGCAATTGATATTAATTGCAATTAAATCATTTGCAATTAATTGCAATTGATATTAATTGCAAATAAATCAATTGCAATTAATTGCAATTGATATTAATTGCAATTGAATCAATTGCAATTAAATCAATTGCAAATAACTGCAATTGATATTAATTGCAATTAAATCAATTGCAATTAATTTTTTAATCAACTAATTAATTGATTGAAATTTTAATTGATTGATGCCCAACACTGCTTGTGAGAGGAGCTTCTCTAAATTAAAACTCATAAAAACCTACATTAGAACTACAATGAGTACGTCTCGCCTACAAAATCTTGCCATATTATCTATAGAATACAAGTTAAGTAAAGAAATAGACTTTGACAATGTAATTAACAATTTTGCTAATAAAAATAACAATTTAATAAAATATTAAATAAAAAACAATGTATTTTTAAGAATTGATTTTTCGGTTTCATATGAGAATAAACTGTTTTATCGTTGACCTAATTCTAATATGACGTAAGTCAACTTTTGGAATAATAGCGATTATTAACGTTAAAGGTAAATTGATCAAAACTACATTTTTGTCTTTTATAATTTTCAACGCTTTTATTGCTTGAATATATATTTAAATACATTTGAAATTAGTTTTCTTTGCATCTTCCACATTAGATAATTTTGACTTACGTCGTACGTTAGGGAAAAATCGGGCAAAACGCGCGCATTGCCATGATATCTTGACTTTTTTTTTGGTTTTTTACAATGATTTAATGATTTTGGATAGGTTTAATGATAGAAATCCATTTTTTTAAGGCCTTACCACTTTTTTTTATTGACCTCCAAAGTCATGCCTAACTTCAAACATATTTAATCAAAAATATCACTAAACGTATCACCTTACTAAAATGCTCATAAAAACTTCAAACTAAAGTCAAAATAAATGAAATTTTCAACAATAAATCACAAAAAACTAGACTTAAAATTTGTATCTCTAAAAGTTTGGTCCTGTGACAAAATAAAGAGATGTACTGCCTTGAAATAGCATACATTTTAAGAAAATATAAAAAAATAATAAATTTTCTTTCAAATGCAACTTCCACAGGTAACCGCGGGTAAAACTGCTTGCTACTTATTTCAACCCTTTTTGTTATTCTTTATATTATAAAAGCCTTAAAATGCTTTTTTACTTTTTTTTTATATTTGCTTAATTAATAATTTTAAATAACATAGATTTAACCAATAAAGCTTTACAGAATTCTTAATTTTATGTTGAAGTTAAGCATCAAAACTACAAAATTTTAAAAACAGTTGCTCTGTTTAGAGATCTTTGGCAATTATAATATTTATGAGTGATCTTATTTTACTTTCATAGATAATCTGTTGCAAAAATTTGACTTACATGGGCAAAGCCACGCCCAGTCTTCCAATGTTCGTTCCAATTTTGCAGTTTAAAAACTTGATCAATTATTTACTCCATACTGAGTTTTGTTATCATCCGACATTTTGTTCCAAAACTTTTTTATATGAATATTTCTTATCGTATGGGCGGTGACACGCCCCTCTGACCACTGCTTGCTCACTTTTGCCAGTCAATGGACACGAAATAAATAGTATCGGGCTTAAAGTTTCTTTGAGGTGTACATTAGAGCGTATCACCAAAACTAACCTATTTTTGACCCCACCTCAATCGTTAGATATTTGAAAGACATTTTCGAAAAAAATATATATTTTTTTTTAAAGTGGTCCCTATGGTGCTATTTTGGTTTTTTCGTTATATCTTCGGTGTTTCTTGTTCGATCCGGAAGATTTTATATCTGTGTGTTTGTTGGTGTTATCCAAATATTTTCTTATGTTTTTTTTGCCTGAAATGTTTTTTTTTTTACTGATTACACAATCGATCTTCGTTCCTACCATATTATCTTGCTTCAATAAGTCCAACAAATTAAAGCTTTGAAAAAATCATTATAACCATGGGAAGAAGTGAAATCGAAAAAATGGATTTTAGAAGCACTTCCGACCTATTTTGCAAAGAATAACACTTTGGATCATAATAAAATTTTTGTTTTAATTTTCGAAATCGGAAATTCGGATTTAAGATTTAAGATTTCGGATTTAAGGTGTCACTTCATATCAAAAAGTAAATCGGTCTTTTTCAGTGATCAATAAAATCGAGCTTTAGTTCGTGATAAAGAAGTAAACAAAAAGCGCAACAACAAAATCATTGCAGAATAAATGTAGTCAATTTTTTGAAATTTTGCAACTAGCAAAAGAGTAGAAAAACACTGCTTGAACAAGTGAAAAGCTTTTTGGGTACTTCCGTTTTGGTTTTACTGCAGTTAAGCTTATTAACTTATCAAAGTTAGTGGACTGCATAAACCACAGAGACTACTGATGAGTCGGAGTAGCGTCCGACGAAACCATGGTCGAGTCTGCTCGGTTTGTTCTGCAAAGAACATTGTTGTTGTAGCAACCTGTTTGGCTTCAATAAATTATTTGGCATCAAGCTCTAAAAATAATTCTTGAAAAATATGTTTTTTAAGAATTATAAACTAAATTTTATTTTCAACTGTAGGGTATAAGTGTAGACTGTGTGCAATGACAAAATTTTATTATGCCAGGTTATTCCTTAAAAAATACTTGTTCAGGTGTCAATATATCAGCTTTATATTTTAGTATATATAAAAATGAGAGCAAAAATAGACTAATGCGCGCGTTTTGCTCCATTTTTCCCAACTTGCGTCTTATTAGAAATAGGTTGATGATATGTATATTAGAATTTTTTTTTATATAATTGAGGACAATGAAAGTTCACATTCTAAAGTGAAAACTATGCATACAAAACCCAATTTATTATCAAAGATGTTTATTTTTTTTATTGCATGTGAGAGGGGCGGCAAATTTGGAATCCGCACCGGGCGGCTTAGCCTCTCGGTACGCCACTGATGCACACACATCGTGTACTCCTTCCTCTTAAGGAGGGACATGACATTCGCGGCAGAAAAAACAGACCTTGTTTTAAAAATTCATAACTCAGTCAAAAAAAAATATTTTTCCAAAATTTTTTTTATTATTCTAGAGAATTGAACAAATTACAAGAAAAAAAATTCAAAAAAATATATTTTACACTCCAACCATAGTAGAATAAATAAGGTAAACTCGCTAGAAGAGAGCGTACTGCCGTAAATGTCAAATCGAAGTTGACAACTCATATAAAATCCCCAAGCATTCTCAAAACAATGAGAGAGCAAGAAAAAAAAATGCCAATTGAAAAAACCAAAAACTTTTTTTTATTTAAAACTAGCTGATGTTACCCGGTGTTGCTCGGGATTGTTCTTCGAGCACAGAAAAAAGACGATTTTTAAAACTGAATTGATTTTAACATATTTTAAATTATGAATTTAATATTTTAAACTATCCTTTTTTGGGGTTTTTCCCCTAAATTCGTGGTAAGTGTGTAGTCAAATTTCCATAAAACAGTACCTGAAAAATATTAAATCTACCAGGTCTCGCTCCGACGTCTGAAAAAATCATTCTTTAAAAAACTTTAATAAATGCGTTTAAAGTTTTTCTTAACATTCATTTAATATGCATTTATATCTCAGAAAAAAAAATTATAATTTTAAAAAATCCTTTTGGGATCGATTTGATTTTTGTATTGTCTTCGTTCAACATCGGTTTTGGTCGGTACTGTTCGGTTGATTTTTGTTCATCTTTATATAGCTTCTGCTCGTTTTCGTCTTTGGTCCTTGACTTCGTTTGCCTTCAGCGCATTCATTGATTTTTGTCGAAAGAACTTCTAAAAGCATAGGATCTATTTAAGTAATAGATACGATCGCTGAACAAGATTTATCGAAATCAGTTAATCCGTTTTGAAGTGAATGAGCCAAATATAGTTAATTGCATAAAGCGCCCTCTTCCTAAGGAGTCAGGTTAATTAACAATCTAAATTTTAGCAAAATCGGTCGTTTAGGAGTTATTGAGTGTTAAAAATTCACTATTTAAAGCGCTCTCTTGCGTTAATCTTTGCAATTTTTTAAAGCCTATGTTTTATCTTGGGTGCAATTAAGCCTTCTTACCAAATCTAATTGAAATCGGTCCAGGCATTTAAGAGTTATTATGAAGTACCACGCCCACAGACTTCCGTCCACTTTTTTACATATTTTTACACCGCCCCCTATCATTTTATTCTCTATGAAACACGTACTCGGTGTCCAAATTTCAGCTCAATCGGATGAACGGCAGTGTGTCCAGATTGGGCGATAAAGCGCCAATTGGGCGATCTTTTTTATAATTTTGCGCTTATTTTTATTTAAAAAGCGCCTCGCGCTTTTTTGGGCTACTTTTGTCGGAAGATTCGTGAAAAAATTACATATATTCAGTCATTCCATTTATTTCAGAAATGTTTAAACCACTTTAGAAAACCGTTTTCTGAACTTCTTCTTCATTATTTGAGTCAGTTGGAGAGACGTGCAGCAGAGCTAGAATACGATTCGCTATTGGTTATTCCATGGAAAGATATTTTTGAAAAAAACATTCTATCAGATACCGAAGAATTTTGGTTGAAAGCGAACGATTAAAGAAATGCTGGTGGAGGCAAAATGCTGGAAACTATTTCTAAATTAGCACTTATTTTACTATCGCTGCCTCACTCAAACACTTTTGTTGAAAGAGTATTTTCTGTGATGAATGCTACTAAAACGAACATGAGAAATTGTATGATGTTGGAATCCCTTTCGTCTATTATACGAATAAAATGTCAAATGAAAGCCTGAAACGTTTGCTGCAAGACTCTTCCGATAACAGAAAATATGATTTCTAAGTGTATATATATTTATATATGAAAAAAAAAAGAAATAGATGAAGAGGAAGTTGATGAAAGCTAAGAAGGTATTGAATATCTTCTTCAGGAAACTTTTGATATGTTTTAATTATTTGTGTTGAAAAGAAAAATTTATTTATTTTATGTAAATTTCTTTGAATTGTTTTTTTTTTTAAAGAAATGTTTAATTTATGTTATATCTTCTTAACACATTGCAAATTTTCAATACATACAAATATAAACAATTTGTTTTAAAAATGAGCTTAAGAGAAAATTTTTGGGACTTAATATTGTAAATGTCCCCCAATTTGCGCTTTTTTGGGCTACAAAATATTAAAAACTGAAAAATTGGGCGATTTTTGGGCGATAAAAATTTTGTAGTTCGCGCTTTTTCTAAAAACTATCTGGTCACACTGATGAACGGTGCGCGAGCCTATACGGAACAAACAGACAAACAGACAGACAAACATTTGATTTTATATATAAGAGAAGACGACACAAAATGCAAATTGGAATAATTCAAATTTTATTTCCTAACACAGGGCCGAATTAAGCTGGAGGCCAGTGAGGCCACTGGCTTCAGTCCCCCATCATTTGGGGGCTCCCACCATCCGTGTTAGAAATGGGAAAACAATTTAAAAAAAAAACCAATGTCGAATCGAGTACTCAATAGAATTAATATAGAAAGAAACCTCGATTATTGTGTGGATTCTTGATGTATATTGTACTTTATATGTCGCAATAAAATCAGCTCAGCTGGCTCATATTATGTTGAATACTTGCATACGAACATGGAAAGACATTTTTCTATTATTGAGAGAAAAATTTTTTGAAACTATAAATTTAAAGTTTTAAAAATTTACTAGTTTTACGTTAAATGGTCTGGTAGTAACAAATTTTCTTTCATCCTAGTTGTTTTCTAAAAAATTAACTATTTCATTAAAGAAAATTTCATATTCATTGGCTGCTTTGCTTATTATAAACATTTCTTGTTAATCAAAATTCGGAGAAAAAAATGGTTTATTTTTAAATAATATTTCTTAATATTTTAATGAATCTGAAAAGAAAATTTGCTAAGAAAAGTTGTCTTTTTTATCAAAATGGAGAAAATATTGTTTTGAATTACCATCTTATTTTCTGAGTAAACAACAGAAAGTATTACAAGTGTTTGTTGCATTTGCGCTTAGAGACTAACAGCATAGCGAGAAATAATATCGAGCGAATTCAATAGAAATTGCGTCACATTATCTGGTCGTTGTTTACGCATCAGTTTTTGTTCGAATTTAAAAGTGAATTAACGTTTCGTGAATTAACGCAACGACTAAACGAGGTATATGAAGTGTCTTATATTTTAATAAAGTCATTTCATTGTAGTTGTCAAAAAAGAAATCTTGATAATTTTTAATTCTTCTGGTTTTTTAATTGCACCGCCATCGGGGACAAAAAGTCTTGTGTCCCGCTGTCACCAAGAGATAAATTCCGCGTTGAAACTTTTCTTCCAGTTGTGGACTCGCTGACCATGTCTTTATCAAAAAGAATCACAGTATATGAAGTTGAAGTTTGAAGTTTGCGAAAGGTTCGGATTTTTTAATGATCTTCAAACGATTCCAACTGAAGTGTTAAACGCAAAAGCGAAAAATCTTATTGATTGTTGCCCAGAACATGTAGAATCGACTCTTGATAATGAACTGGTTTAACTCGCTGAGCTTGCAAGGCTCTTAAAACGAAAAATCGCAGAATCTGGAGCACAATTTCTTTATCGCATAATAATGGAGAACAATCTTCGCTCGACTTTTGTAAATATGTACTGAAATAGTTCTTCGCATATACTTGGTCATGATGGTAACCAATTGTAGTGGAGAGAGATCATTCTCCAAAATGAAACTGCTCATAAATAGATTGCGTACGAGTATGGAACAGAAACGTCTTATCAGCCTCATGATTCTTACTACAGAAATTTACATTATTCGTGATTTATCTTTTGAAAATGTTATTGAAGTGTTCGCTTCGATTAAATCTCGTAAAACTTCTAAATAACAACCACTCATACTATTCTGATGATTGTCATTAACGATATTTATAGAACAAATAACGATTTTTCTAATTCAATATTTTAAGCATAATAAAAATGATATAATTAAATCTATAATAATGACTATGCATACGCTTTTGTGCAACTAACTTTTTACATTCATTGTTAGGGGCCCTCACCAATAAACTGGCCTCAGCGCCCCACCAACCTTAATTCGGCCCTGGACACACAGCTGATTTTGACAATATCGGCAGTATGACTCCAACATGGTTTTATAGAGCTCCAAACTGGCGGCAGTGAAAAAAAGGGGGCCTCGTGGTTGCAGCGCTGGGAGTCGCAAAAATTGTCCGATCTGGAAAAAAAATTACTTTTTTAAATCCTCACAAAAGTGGTTATCGTATGACAGGAGCTTTTTTAAAGAAATTTTTTTTGAATATTTGGTGATGTTCTAAATTTGAAAGTGTGTTTTTTCGACAATAATATTGAGTTTAAAAATTCATAAAAAATTGAAAAAAAAAATTTAAAAAAAGCTCGTTTCATACGATACCGAATCAAGTTTAAAAAATAAAAATAAAAAAACTTTCGTCATAAAATGAACCCGCTAGTGCCGCAACCAGTACGAAAAACATGGTTTCGAGATAAACGCGTTCAAAGTTTGTGAAAAAAGGAAAAAAATGGTTCAAAAAGCAAAAAGAAAAATGCGCTCTCACTAACCCGGTAACTTTTGAATCCGTAAGAATTTTTCCATGAAATTTTGTTCTTAGAATCTTAAGAATATTTACTAAAATACAAAATTATAAAAAATTATTCGATTTCAAAAAACGGCGATGTCATGTCCCCCGCCTCGTAGTGTTTTAGTTTTAGTTTCTTACTAAAACAATTTTTTTTGGTGACTTATACAGTTTTAATTGATTCCTGAAAATGCAAATTGAGTGACTTACGTTGTTTCCTAAGTAAATGATTCAATTTATTAAATTTTTTTTTACTTTTTATGTGTTTCTATCTTTACAAATAATAACACAGTGTGACGAAAAATGAAAAAATTTTGAATACAAGAACCATTTGTAGAAATTCTCAAAGATGATCCTTTTACAAGTTCAACGCACCTAGTGCGACCTATCAATGTCGTCACAATTTTTATTGTCTTATCTTACAACTTTCTGTAATGTTAAACGCATTCCAATATAAATATTTTTAAAAAGTCATACTGTTAGAGTGTGCACTTTGCGCAAAAATAAAATACTACAAATATTACGAAAGTAAGTATTTTATTTTTCAAAATTCTTTTCTGCTACGTATTGTCTTTCCAACGAGATAAAGATGACCAAAATCGGTTAATTTTTGAGTAAATGGGACCACTTTGTTTGGCACAAGATTTATGTGGAAATCAGTATTTTATGGTAAAAAAAAAACGTTAAAATTGCTGGTATTTAGCGAATTCTCAACCGATGTCTATGTTATTTGATTCAATCGAAAGGTCTTTTAAAGTGCAGGTTAGTTTTGTGAAAAAACAATGTCCTTCTTGGCATATTATTGAAATAAAATTAAAAGAAAGACATATTTTTTTGAGAAATTTACAAAAACTACAAGAACTGGCTTCGCTCCACGTTCCGTTTGGATTTTTTTCGGATTTCCTTTTGCACATTCTTATTCTACCATAAATTCTATTGAATAAAAGTGGATTTTGTTTTCCATTTCCGATAAGGCAAATAACTGGAAAACGTCATTGAACGTTATTGTAGCAAAATTCGAAGACATAATTTTTAAAAATCAATTAAAAAAAATTGTGACGACATTGAGAGGTCACACTAGGTGCGTTGAACTTGCAAAAGGTTCATCTTTGAGAATTTTTACAAATGGTTTTTGTAATAATTTAGCGGTCGCACTGTGTAAGCAATTCAATGTTAACCGTAGAGAGCTAACCTTATTTTTCATATGTAAATACTAATTATAATTATTTGTCGAATCGACTAACATGTACTTAAAACTGATTTTTTTGCGGTTTCTAGATATCAATCGAATCGTCAAATACATTTTTATATAGTATCACTTAAGTATATTTTAAGTAAAATTAAAGAAAAGTTGTGCAGTATTGTTCGTATATTTATTTTTAAAATTAATTTTTAAAAAAAACTCTTATAAGGAAAATGTTTTTGAGATCAGTTTTAAAAAGAGAAACAAAACAAAAAGAATTTGGAAATCACAAAAGTAAAGTAAATTAAAAAAGCATTTTGTGTGAAAAAATTATAAATTTTTCTTTTTACAGAGTTCTAAACCTGTAAGTATATTAACTTTGTGCAAACGTTTGCAACGCATAGAAATAAGCGAGTCTGGTATAGAAAAGTATATATATTCTTGAGTCACCTCGTGAGTTGATTTCCGTCCGTTCATCTGTTTTAAATCTGAAACACAGGATAAGAAGAAGGAGTTGATATAATTGAATGGAACTTGGAAGGGGAGCGGGGGGCTAGTTGTAACAGGGGTAAGTTGTAACACGCTATTTTTACCTAGAATATGAAAGTTTTTTTACAAGTCTCTCTTTTTTTTCATCCTATATAACGCGCTCTTTCAAACGAGACCCCTTAGTGTCTCATCGGACTTTACATCGAGTGGGCGCAAACACAGGCTTTATTTCTAGCAGTTATTATAAAATATATATCTTTCTATTTTTTGCTTCTTGAAAGCGTCTTAAGGATTTTTAAAACTAATTTAATTTTAATCGGAGCATATTTTATTACAGTTTACTGATATATATTTTTTTTCTTCAAATTAAGTAGATTTTTATATATTAAAATGTTTGTCAAAAATTATACTGCGGGGCATGTTGTAACAATTTTGTGGGGTAAGTTGTAACATGTAACAACTTGCTCCACACATTTGAACTGGATATTCGGTGTTTGTTTATTTTATTATTATGTCTTAATAATTTTTTGCAGAATGAGAAATTATAAACGAAAGTCTAATCGGGCAACTCAAAGTAAAGAAATTTTCGAGTTGGCTGCTATTGCAGTTAAAGATCAGAAGACAAGTGTGAGAAAATCTTGTTTAATTTGTGCCAGTTTCTTTACATAGATAGATAAAAAAATAACATTGAATTGCCATTTGTTGGCTACAATAACCCAGAGTAGTGTTTAAAGATAAAGATGAAGATAAAATATCTGCGTTCCTACTGACGTGTGCAAATATCTCTTTTGGATTGCTTCTAATAGAGGTGAAAGAGTTGGCATACCTATCAATGTGCTGTTCACCAAATATACCAGCCTCATGGCACTAAAATAATATGGCTGGACCTGATTGGTTAAAAAAATTCATTAAAAAAACAAAACTCACAACTTTCTCTAAGGACACCTGAAACTACTTCTCTAAGCCGGGGCAGGTTCAACGATTAAGAATTTTTCAAAAAAAATGAAACTAGAAGTTGGTGAAATTAGGCCTTAATGTTGTTAAATACTTGAATATTTTTAGTTGTATCAATTGAAAATAAATGAGTAAAGCAACAACTTCAGTTTTATAGCTTGTTACAACATGCCCCAAGGCTGTTACAACTAGCCCCATGCACGGGGTAAGATGTAACACTTGCATTTTTTTTTTTAAAATGTCCCTCAGTTACAAAATGCTTCCTATTACAAAACTTTTTTCTAACGCAAGGATAGTCAAATATTTAACCTTTCAACTCATGTTTTTAAAACCAGGATATATCGTGTAGTTTCGTTTACCCATCATATTTAATAAAAAGTGTTACAACTAGCCCCCGCTCCCCTACACATGTACCCAAGGGTCTGCACAAGGGATGTTACGGAGGTGGTTTATCGGAACCGGAGTTTTTAAATTTTATATATCGGGACCGGAGTCGGAACCGCAGTCGGAATCGGAGCCGAAGTCGGAGTCAGCGTTCCAAAAAGATGTGTTAGTTAACTGTTAAAAAAAAAAAAAAAAAATAGTGGTGTACCAGGGCAAGAAGGATGCTCGAAAATTCTACCAGCAGGTTAAGCGTCTAACCCAAGGTTTCAAGCCCGGAGCATCCACTTGTTGAGATGAGAATGGTGATCTGGTTACAGATACGCAGTGCGCATTGAAATTATGGAGACAGCATTTTTCCAATCGGCTTGCAGGCGACGATACCAACAATTCCGCCCTTGGAGAATGCAGTCTGACACCACCAATCGATGACGATGGAGTGGAAATTCCACCACCTAGCCATGACGAGGTTAAAGTTGCTATCCAGCGACTCAAAAACAACAAAGCCGCAGGAGCTGACGGCCTGGCTGCTGAACTTTTTAAAACCGGCGGCGGTGAATTGATAAGGTGCATGCAACAACTCATCAGCAAAATATGGCTAGCGGAAAGCATGCCCAACGATTGGAATCTCGGTGTGCTTTGTCCTATCAGTAACGCATACAAATTTCTTTCGAGCGCATTGTGTGAAAGATTGAAGCCGCATACCAAAACGCTGGTTGAGCCTTATCAGTGTGGCTTTTGTACTGGCAAGTCCACCATAGACCAGATTTTTACACTACGCCAAATCCTGTAAAAAACCCACGAAAACGAAAATTTTTGGAAATGTTGATCTCGTCCATTAGTCAGTGTCGGAAGTGTTTTAGTCATTGTCTTGTGATAGTTTTTGTTTTGTTTTGTTTTGTGTAAAATCTCCGTGAAAATAATAGTGAGTGTCTTAATATATATATTACTTTATTTCTTTTTTATTATTTATTTGTTAAATATATATATTAACAGTAAGACTAAGTTTTAGTTATTTCTTTACTAAAATTAATTTTCACTATCTTAAGTGTTAAATTTGTTACATTTGCATGTTAGCTTGCTTGTTTTTTGTTGTTGTTATTGTTGCCATTCCTCTTTGTGCGGTGCTTTGTTTATTTCTTGTAGTGATTGTTGTTTGTATAATTTAACTGTTGCGTTCACTGCTTAATAGAAATTAAAGCCTAGAAGCACATTTTGCATTTTTTAAAGATTCGCTCATTAGCAATAACATAAACATGAATTATTTTTCTGTAGAAAATATTGCTGCTTGTTCTTTGAACGAGCTATGCAAAAGCCAGAATATTCTCTATCCCATGTTTAGTTGTTCTGGCCCATGTGAGCGAATGTTCCATGCATCTTGTGCTGGTATTTCTAAGTCGTGCCTTGACGACTTAATGTCAGTGCGATCAGGTCTTCGCTGGTACTGTGCTTCGTGCAGGGCCATTTCTCCAGATGAACTTTATTCTAAAATAAAGCTATTTGGAGAAAGTCTTAACTCGCTTAATAACAATTTTAGAGAAATTGTTGGATTTTTTAGCGAAGTTACTAGCGCAGACAGTACGCGCAGCGTTTACGATGAAATTTCAATACCGGAAAATATCTCCCCTTCTCTGTCTCAAACAGTTTCTTCCGGCGCCCAAACCATCCTTTCATCAAAAAAAGACCAACATAAACCTAAAAATATAAATAAAAATAAGAAGAGGAAAAATAAAAATAAAAATAGCAAGCGTCGCAAGGTGTCTTCAATCACTTCTCAGGCTATGCAATCCTCAGCAATGCCTTCTGAATCAAATAATGAAGTCATTACACCATCGCCATTAAATATTCCTCCATTGACTAACAGTCCAATTTCAACTCAGCCCAATAATGAACTAAATTTCAATTTAAGGGCAGTGTCGAGGAAAAAAATAATATTTATTTCACGCCTTCAGCCCGACACAACTACTGAAAATGTTTTGACGTTTGTCAAACAAAATAATTTAATACGTCATAATGCATTCTGTTCATGCAAAAAAATAGGTAATAAACCTTCCCACGCTTCCTTCATTCTAACAGTTGCAGCTGAAGAGTTTGCAACTGTTTTAAACTCTAATTTGTGGGGCGATAATATTTTCGTTTCTGAGTTTAAGCCTAAAAATAAGTCTGAAAGGTTGAATAATATCGTCCGTCAGACCCAAAAAAACTGAATAGGCTATCCCTTTACTATCAAAATGTAAGGGGATTACGTTCTAAGACGCGTGACATATTTTTGTCAACTCAGAATTTTTCAGAAGATATTATTGCGTTAACTGAAACGTGGCTCAACGGAAGCATTACTGACCTGGAATTGTTTGACAATAGTTTCCAAGTTTTTAGAAAGGACAGATACGCTGACAGTTCTTCTACTGTTGGTGGTGGTGTCTTATTAGCTATCAGGAACTCTTTTGTTAGTTCCTTTATTGATATTCCCTGCTCTTCGAATATCGAACTAATATGCGTTAAGGTTGTACATTGTAATTCCAATGTATATGTTGTCAACGCGTACATTCCTCCAAAGAGCAGTGCTGACGTCTATGCAAACCTTGCGGATTGCATAGAATACATTATAAATTTACTTGACGTCAATGACGACATTTTATTGTTGGGTGATTTTAATTTGCCTGACTTAAAATGGCATTCTTCTGACGATGATACACATTTATGTGCTTCTAATTCGAAGACCCGCCAAGAACATATATTCGTTGATAATATATGTTCTGACTTACAACAAGTGAGTTGTATTTATAATAGTCTTAATCGACTTCTTGACCTGGTCTTAACTACAGACAGTAACAATGTCATTGTTAAGAGGGCCTTCTATGCTCTTACAACTGTTGATGAATACCATCCACCATTGAGTATATGGTACAAATCAGATAGAGAAAACATAGTTAATTCAAATTCCATAGACAAAGTTTATGAATTCAACTTTAGAAAAGCTGACTTTTTGAAGTTGAATAATTTAATTCATAGTAAACTCAATGTAATTTTAGAATACATAAATGAAAATAATCTTAATAATTCCATTAGTTATTTTTATTTGGAACTCTTTGCTATGTTTTCTCAATCTGTACCATATAGCCTCAAATTTGCGAATAATTCAATGTACCCCTGGTACACAAAGGAATTAAAAACACTTCGCAACAACAGAAACAGAGCATGGAAGAAATATGTCTGTAGCTTAGACTCAAATGACCTAGAAACTTACAAATGTTTGTTTCTGGAATTTGAAAATCGCTCAGCTACGCTATATAATGAATACTTAGACAATATTAAGCTGAGGATATTGTCTGATCCAAGGAAATTTTGGGGATTCATAAATACAAAAAAGAAATCCGATGGATTCCCTTCATCATTTAAAACTCTTGACGGATTTACTGATGATCCCGTCATAATCTGTGGCCTATTTGCTACTCTTTTTAAAGAATCATTCTGTTCCGATTCTTTCAACCCTGATGTTGGGTATTTTGATTACATGAGTTCTACACCCAAGGTTTCTTTGGAATCTATATCCTTTACCGCTGAGGATATTTTTAATTATATTGGATCGATAGATGAAGATTTTAGTGCTGGACCTGATGGAATTCCTGCCGCTGTGTTAAAACAATGTGGTTCTTTTTTATGTCAACCACTTTCTTTGTTGTTTAATAAATCTATAAATGAAAGCCATTTTCCTCAATTTTGGAAAAAATCATTTATAAGCCCCATTTATAAAAAGGGTTGCAGGAATGATGTTACTAATTACAGGCCCATTGCTAAACTATCATCGATTCCAAAACTTTTTGAGAGAGTGGTATATGATCGGGTAAGGGGATACTGTGGAGAAGTCATAACAACTCGTCAGCATGGTTTTGTCAATGGCAGATCCACTGTGTCCAACCTTCTCGATTTTACATCTTTCTGCCTTAATACAATTGAATCTGGTAACCAGGTCGACTGTATTTACACCGACTTTAGTAAAGCGTTTGATAAATTACCACATAATTTAATTTTATTCAAACTCAAGTTATTGGGATTTCCAGAATATTTTGTTAGCTGGATTAAATCGTATTTGACAGAACGATCTTATCAAATACGATTCCGAGGGGTTCTGTCTCCTGAATTTGTTGCGGAATCAGGTGTTCCTCAAGGCAGTCACTTAGGTCCACTTCTGTTTATTTTAGCCATTAATGATGTTACCCACATTATTAAACACTCTCACCTGTTAATTTATGCAGATGATATGAAAATATACAGAACAATAAATTCCAGAGACGACTCCAACCTACTTCAGGCTGACCTGAAATTTTTTGAAGTTTGGTGCTTTAAAAATAATATGTTTCTAAATCCTGATAAGTGCCAAACTATGACCTTTTCGCGTAAAAGGAATAATTTTATTTTTGATTACAATATAAAAGATACTGCTGTAAGTCGAGTAGGTGCCGTCAAAGACCTTGGTATATGCATGGATTCTAAGCTATCGTTCAACAATCATATTGATTCCATTTGTAAAAAAGCATCTTCAATGCTTGGATTTATAAAACGCTGGGCCAAAGAATTCAATAGGATGATTACAACTACAACGTTGTATTATGCAATAGTGCGCCCTCACTTGGAGTACGCAAGTCAAGTTTGGTCCCCAAGTTATAGTGTTCATGTTGAACGTATAGAGAGAATCCAAAAACGTTTTGTTCGGTTTGCTCTTAGGGGCTTAGGTGGGATTGATTTGTTTAACCTTCCTCCATACGAGGATCGTTTAAAACTATTAAAAATGCAATCTTTAAGTGAACGAAGGAAGTGTGCGGATATCGTCTATCTACACCAACTTATAACCGGTGTATTCAATTGTCCGGAACTACTTTCTCTTATAAACTTTAACTCTAACCGTAGAAGTAGTAGAAATGCTAACAACTTAATTTATCTACCATTTAGTAGAACAAATTACATGGCTACTGCTCCTTTAAACCGCATGAGTGCCTCTGTTAACAACTGTGCATTTTTTGATGTTAGTTTGTCAAAAGGTCAACTCAAAAGTAGATTGAAAGCTATTGTGTAATTAGATCTGTATTTGTGTATGCATGGTTAGTTGTTATGTCCTGTGTTGTCCTGAGCCCAATCCATTCTATGGTGGGTAAATTTTTCCCACATTAACCTGTTTTGAGCCACTGGAATTCAAGACATTGAAATATTTTAATGAGATCTGGATTGTGGCTTTAAATAGATTAATGCTGAGAATGTGCGAAAAAGCTGTAGTAGCTGAACTCTATTGTTATTGCATGTAAAAAACTAAATCGACACCCATCATCTCTTTGTTGATTACAAAGCTGCGTTCGATAGCCCAATTCGGGATTGCCTGTACGCAACAATGTCTGAGTTCTGTATACCTGCAAAGTTAATAAGGCTCTGCAAGATGACGTTGAGCAATACATGCAGCTCCGTCAAGGTAGGAAATGACCTCTCCGAAACTTTTAATACCGAACGAGGTTTACGACAAGGCGACCCACTATCATACGATCTCTTCAATTTCATCATGGAGGGGATCCTACGAAAGGCAGGTGTACATCGAAATGGTACCATTTTCTACGAAGGTGTCCAGCTCTTTGCGTAAGCTAATGATATCGATATTATCGTCAGAACCAAGAGAGATGTAACTGCTGCTTTCGCCGCTACCGAAAAGAAATCAGCCAAAGTGGGTTTGACGGTGAACTTGAAATAGGGAAGCGCGGCGTCTAGGCTCCCATGTTACAGCAGGCAAATATAACTTTAAAGTTGTCAAGGAGTTTACATACCTTGGCACCGCTGCAAACAGCAACAACAATGTCAGCCTGGAGATAAAGCGAAGAACAACAGTTGCTAATAGGTGCTACTACGGGCTAAGTAAGCAATTAGGTTCAATCATACCTGTGCTTGTCTATGGCGCTGAGGCATGGGTGGTATCGCAAACAGATACAGCCGCTCTTTGGGTGTTCGAGAGGAAAGTTCTTCGCAAAATCTTTGGTCCTGTTCGAGTTGGCGACGACTATCGCTTTGTCGAATTTATCGAATTGTACGAGCTCTACGATGACATTGACTTAGTCCAGCGTATAACAATTCAGCGACTACGTTTCATGTCTTTCGCATGGATGGAGAAGCTCCAGCGAAAAAGGTGTTTGAGGCGAAAGCCGAGGGTCGACGACGAAGAGGAAGACGATGCATCCGATGGATTGACCAGGCCGAGGAAGCCCTCACCGCGCTTGGTGAAAGAGATTGGAGACGGCGCGGGTTGTCACGGGTTGTCATGGCCACCTAAGTAAGTAAGTAAGTTAACTGTTAAAGCATAGTACTCTGTTCGGCTTCACGTGAAATTCCACTTAAATCTCCATACAAAAAATGACAGCTGTGACACAAGCTTGAACATTTCACAACTTTTTCATCAAAGCTGTACTATGTTTCGCTGCTGAAAAATCTAGTACTATATTCCGCAATATGCATCTAGAGACATTATTTTCACGGCAATTTAATTGAACCGACCATTTATTTGCTGTGAAAAGTGACAATTGTCATACTGCAGACTGCTATAAACTAATGACTTGTTCTGCTCCACAATAAAGGACATCATCCATATGAATACTCTTATAATATGTCGATGGTTAAGCGCACTGAAGCGCTAAGTGACCTTTTGACGAAAATAGGTTTATTGCATTTTTGAATCCATCAATATAATATCTTCCTTGTGTAAATTTATTAAAAATGCATAGCCAGTGAATGCCTGTCAGTACACAGTTAAAATTAGTGTTTTGTATTGAGATGTATTGAAATTTAAAAACAAAATCACTTCCTGAACATTTGAGATTTGTTCATTTCACTTATCACTTTAGTGAGCTTAACCATCGATGTATATTGTATTGTTAGAATCACAAATAATACAAATTAAAGAGCTTAAATGATTTTCTGCTTTCTCTTTATAAATTCTTGCTGTTTATTTACTTCTTGTTGAAATTTTTAAGCTGAACATCAGCTGTTCGTTCGCAACAAAATATCTGCCAAAATTTTCACGCAACAAATAAATGGATGTTGCCAGCGAAATTCCATGCAAACGAACATAGTACTAGCATCCTTCCAAGGGGCCATGACTGCAACTGTTTTCGTCAACCAGTCTCTTGTTGCAACGTCTGCACATTTGACAATCATCAAACCCGGTTTGAATGAGCAGCCCAGAATCATTTAATCATTCATTCGGAATCACTGTCACTATCAGAGAGCCCAATCGAGCAGTCAGGACGTTCAATTGGCTGGGTTTTTTCAGACATAGGCTGACAGACAGAGACCGATAAAGAATCTCTGTCAGGTGTTTTGTTTGATTCTTGAATGTGTAACGAACCGACAGCGACTTAAAGTATTTTAACGGAGCTCACTCTGCATACTCGCTTCCAGCCATGCTCAGGTAAAATGGGGTGGGCCTTGCTCCATGTTATACGGTTTGGATCGGGTACATAAAATTTATTTTATGCAGAGAATTTTACAAAAACTATTGTACAAATAAAAAAAAAACGAATGAATGATGAATTGATACCTATCTGCGGCTATAAGAAACTCTTGAAGAGAAAACAAAAGGGAACCCAAGATGTAATTAGTCCCTGTTCTATACCCTCCCATCCTGCTAAAATATGAAACATTTTCTTTTAGCCCTAAATATAATGGATAGCTACTATCTACCTTGCCTTAAGTTAAGTGAACACTAAGAAAAATTAGTCCATAGTACAAAATTTATTGCTTATTTTCATTTAATTTTAATATAATTGTGATAATCCACAAATCAAAAGTAAAGTTATTATAAATTCATGTTTCTTTCTTCTACTATCGTCGTTCATAAACAAGCAATTTTCTTTTATAATAAGTTATGTTTTAATATTCAGATGCGAAAATCATTGTTTTGTTTGTTCGTTTTTAATTAGGCATATTTATAGATTAAATTAATTATAAAGCAGTAGATTGAGTTCTTATTTTTAAATTATTTTAATATTAACATCTAGGTGCTTTAATTGCCAAAATTAAAATTTCAAACTTCATCGTTCTGGTTAAGTAAATTCAAAAGAAAAAAAAAATGTTTAACTGAAATAAACAGAAATAAAAATTAATCTAATAATAGATCACATTTTATACCCACTCATGTAAAAAGTAAGTTTTAGAAGAGCAAAAAAAAATATATGTTAGGTTAAACTAATAATACCAAAAGATTTTAGTAATTTATTTTAATTTCAAGAAACTTAAGAAAAGTATAAAAAAAATAGTTGGCATCTCTTCAAATCTGAAGTTTAACTTTTGTGTAAAATTTCAATATTTTTGTTTTGATCAATAACTTCTCTCAATTCATTTTTCATGAATGCTTAATAAAAACAAACGTAAAATATTAAGACGTCAAATATTGTTACATGTGTACATACATTTATACTTAATATCTTTTTGTAAGTCGAGAGCGACTTTTCAACGCTCTCACCATTGTGGTGAATAAAAACATGACACTTTATCTGTATGTAAGCTTGTAACAATAATACCAAAATAATTTTGACGTTAGGTTTAAGTTATATGTATGTATGTAAGTTTACAAGAAAACTAAACAAAATGCATAAGGCCCTAGACATAGAAATTTTACATTTTGTGTAATTTTCTTGAAAATAAAAATTTGACTAATGAACTAAAATAATAATAAGAAATTGGTCAAAATGACTTACATTTTATCTCCCACGACGTCAGCAGGCCTGATGACTCGAAGTTGATGTTGGCTAGACATAACTATATATTAAATTTTAAATATATGATTTAATGTTTCAAAGCTTATTTTTTTTTTGTTTTTTTAAGTTTCGCTCATTTTGTTTACACTTTTCTTTTTGTTTCTTTTAAGTTTGTTTTCTTTTTAGATTATTTAACCAATTTTAAAGATATTTTATTTTTGTTTTGTTTTTGTTTTTGTTTTTTTTTTTTCTATTATCAATCTGCTAATCCTGGTCCGAGACATTCACTACGGGAGCGTTGGCTACGAGTGCATGTTTATGCTGTTGCCAATGGTCTAGTCTAGTTGTATTTTGGCCAATACAAAACAGACTTGTTGTCCGTCCAAGGGACTGCGAGGCACTTAGTGATTGACAAAAAACTACTATTCTTCTGGACTAGCCAGAAGACTATGAAACTATGCTCATGGCTATTCTGTTGAATCGGTTCGGCAGCACGAATAATTCAATGGTGGTTATGAGGATTGGTATCACAAACTGCCTATGGACGAGCAAGGCATCCACGACGGGAGCTTCGTCAATTGGTAGAAGAGCGATTGGCTCTTTTATGCGATTTGGCACAATTACGTGTAAAATATACAAAAAAAAAAAGAATTGCATATGCCGCTAAGCAATTATTAAGCGCGTTAACCGATTTATATGCAACGAACGAGAATGCAATAAAGATTTTAAGCAGATGCTTAAGATTTATCAGGCTCAATATTAAATTAACTTTGATTTAAAGCCATGTGGCGAAAAGTAAGGTATTGACTTAACTTTAGTTCTGACCAACGTGTTCGAAATCCAAAAAGAAAAGGTTGAAATTGCGGATGTTGAAATTGACGTAGGCCTTTGCAGAGAGACATGCTACTTTTCTTGACGTTTTGCTTGTTTCTGACGTTTAATTTTGTAGACTTGTGAAATTATATATGTTATAAAAACATTCAGAGTTGCCAATGATTATTCGTTACTTAATTAGAAAATAAGATTTATTTGGGTATTTTGATGAGAATGGATAACAATTATTTTTACTATGATTATTATCATTCTTGCTATTATTAATTGTATTATTATTATACTTATGATAATTATTATTATGTATTTTTGTAATTTTTAAACTTATTATTATTATTGGTATTATTATTATCTCTGTTGTTATGATAACTTTATTTAATATTATTTTTATTATTATGAGTATAATTATTATGATGAATATATAAAAAAAAAATCAAACTATAGAAAGAAAATGTCTTTAATCCTCACAAAACGGGTTTTGTTTGACCGGATGGTAAAGATAAAAGCCGAAAAAGGATTATTGTTTATGAAAGTATCATTTTGAACTACCATAGGTCTTTAACATGATATGTACCCAACGTTTTTCCTAAAAGATCTTCTATAACATAGTAACAGTTCTATTTCTGGATCGGAGATTGTAGGTTTGGCTGTTTTTATTGTGAGCTTTATCCAGATATCTTTTAATAGAAGCTCTAATTATTGGAAAACAATCCTCTCTTTTAATTTTGGCAGTCGGTTCGGATAATAAATTTAGATTTCTGAGCAGCTTATAGTCCTGTCCATGTGTTAGCATATTTTGTCCAAAAACGACATAATAAGGAGATAAGCCTAAGGACTGGTGAATGCTGTTTCTCAGCAAACAGTTTATGCTACTTAGAAAGAAATCCCACTCACGTTGGTCTTTACGAATATATGATCTTAAAGCTTCATTTATTGACCTATTCACCCTTTCAGCCGCATTTGATTGTGGTGAATAAACCGCCGTACAGGTGTGAGTTACACCATATTTATTTAGAAACGCTTCAAACTCTTGACTCTTAAATTGGCTTCCATTATCGGTGACGACTGTTTCAGGAACGCCATAACAATCAAACAAGCTGTCTTTTAGATAATCAACAATCAATTTAGACGTTAATTTCTTTAAAGGTTTTAAAAAAGTAAATTTGGAAAAGTGATCAAGAATTATAAGTATGCCTATGTTTCCCTTTTTTGAGCGTGGAAATGGACCAATCAGGTCTATGTACAACCGCTGAAACGGTCTCTCGGAAATAATCTGCTGTCCCATAGGTTTACGTAAGACTTGAGTAGGTGTTTTCGAGGTTCGACATAAATCACAATTTTTGACATATTCTCGCACTTGTGTAACCATTCCTGGCCAATATAATTTTCGACGCAATCTCTCCAGAGTTTTTGCAATGCCGCCGTGTGAAGAAGATGGTTGATCGTGAGCAGCGTGAATGGTTTGGTTACGTAGCTCTTCCGGGACGTACAATTTCCATACGCAATCATCGGCATCTTCGTTACCACACGCAAACTCAGTACGATGGTAAATAAAATCGTCAATGACTTGAAAGTCCGGAATATTATCAGAACGCAATTTTTCTTTTAACAAATTGTAAGCTTCAGAATTAAAAGCATTGGAACTTAAATCTATTTCAGGAAGTACCTCAAGCTCAATAGTAGCGATTTCATCAGCAGAAAGTTCTACAAAAGATCGTGACAGCGCGTCAGCCACTACATTCTCACTACCTTTACGATGTTCAACCGTAAAATTAAAACCTTGTAACTTGATTGCCCACCTGGCCAATTTTCCAGTTAAATCTTTTTGTCGGAGTAACCAACGAAGACTAGAATGATCAGTAACCACTTTAAATTCTTGACCCTCGATGTACATGCGAAACTTCTTTATTGCGAGTACAACGGCCAAGCACTCCAATTCAGTTGCCGAATAATTTCGCTGCGCTTTATTCAGTTTTTGGGACATATAAGCAATTGGTCTCTCATGCCCATTTTCATCAACTTGAGCAAGCAAAGCTCCGACACCAAATTGACTTGCGTCGCATTGAACAATAAAGGGTTTGCTGTAGTCGGGATGAACAAGGAATGGCGCAGACGTGAGTTTTTGTTTTAAATCCTCAAACGAGGATTGAGCTTGTGGATTCCAAGCGAATTTTTTTTCTTTTTTCAGTAGTTCTGTCAGATGAAAAGTTGTTTCTGAATATTCTGAAATGAATCGTCGATACCAACCCGTCATTCCTAAGAATTGTCGTAGCTGGCGAACAGTTTTTGGTACAGGGTAAGCCGTAATGGCTTTCACTTTTTCAGGATCAACTTGTAAAGTGCCATTGCCAACTATAAAACCCAGGAAGTTAACCTGACTTAAGCAAAAAGTGCTTTTCTTGACATTAATGTTAAGCCAGCTTTTCTTAACTGTGAAGCAACTTCAGTCATATGACAAAGGTGTTCGTCGAAAGAAGACGAAACAATCAGTAAATCGTCAAGATAGACAAAGACATTTGTTTTTAAATTATATGGAATCACCATATCCATTAGTCTACACATTGATTGCGGCGCGTTACACAACCCAAAAGGCATTCTTCTAAATTGATACAACGGCCTGTTTGGCACGGTAAAAGCAGTTTTTTCACGTGATTTTTTTTCTAAATTGATCTGCCAGAAGGCATCTTTCAGATCAATTTTAGAAATGCAATGCACTGGTGGAAGTCTACTTATTAACCCATCGATGCTCGGTATTGGATATGCATCTTTGACCGTAACATCGTTAAGCTTTCGGGAATCAAGGCAAAATCTTACCTTGCCAGGTTTCACTACCAGAACTGTTGGAGAGGACCATGATGAGTTTTTAGCTTCCTCAATTACTCCTAGCTCTAACATCCTATCGATTTCCTTGCATAACAACTTTTCCATGGCAGGAGAAATGGGGTAGAATTTTTGCTTGATAGGCGTGGCATTTCCTGTATCAATGACATGTTCGAATAGAGTTGTTTTTCCTAGACCTTCTCTTTCAAAAGATGGAAATGAATCTTTAATGGACTGAAGTTTACGTTGTTGCAATGGTGTCAAAGGAAGGGTAGCTGAATCTACTTCAACACTTGCAACTTCATCAGCTTGAAAGCTATTTGATACGGAGATACCAAACATGTTCCAAAAATCCATGCCACAAATAATATTTTGAGTTATCGAAGGAACAATCAGAAATTCAACTATGTTGATCCAACCATTATATTTGACCTCAACTCTAAATTTGCCAGCAATAGTTTGCCTTTGCCCATCTGCAGTTAAAACATTACCGCGAATTTTGGTATATTTATAATCAGAGTTTATAATTTCATTCGCAAGGTCACCACCTATGACACTTTTGTTAGCTCCGCTGTCTAACAGGGACAAGTACTTTTTACTTAATATCTCAACTTCGGTAAAAGGACGAATATCGTTACTCTTATTCAAAATGGAAGATATAATGTGTTTACGCAAAAGCTTTTTATTTAAATAAAAATCACGTATACGACCAGTAGAACGTTTTATTGGTTTCGTATTTGTGTTTTCTTGAAAGATATTTGCTCTAAGCCGATTGTATTCTTCCATGCGAATATGAAAAGGCTTAATTGGGGACAATCTGGGTACGTAAAGCAGTTTATTTTTTAAAAGGTTTAAGTTTGAGTTTTGTAAATTTTTTGTTGGCACTATTTCCGAAGCGTTTGGATTGGATATCCGTGATGTAATCGACGGACATCCGATCTCGAGTTTTCCGAAATCGAAGAACATTTTGGACATGTCGGCTTATAAGTGTTTAAAGCGCCACACCCGTAACAAAATATTCGACGAGGTACCTTAACACAATCGTGATATCTGTGACCAAGTGCTTCACAATTCCAACATTTTAGGTTGGATGTATCAGAATTTAAATTTGTTGCACTTAACTGAGCCACATTTGAAGAAAAATCATCATTTTCTTCCGCAAAAGCATCACTTTCATGCACTAGTTCTGAAATATTTCTTCTAGGTTGAAAGGATCTTGAAGATATATGTTGCTGAAAGCTTCCAAAAAAGTTTTCATGCCTCTGACATTCTCGTCTCATCGTAGAAATGTCAGAAATTTGAACATGCAAAAGTTCATGTCTGAGATCAGGTTTAAGATTTCTAAGCATAGTCTCAACCAACTCTGTGTCTGCCATTGGAATTCTGAGCTTATCTGACATATTTGAAATCACATCGAAATACTCATCAAAGGTTTCAGTTGTTTTCTGCTTACGCCTTCGAATATTTTCTTTTATATCATAATCAGTTAAATATTCTTTATATTTTCGTCTAAGCGCGTCACAAAGCTCAAACCAATCAAGATGGTCAACATGACGATGATGTCGCCAATACCAGGCTTCAGCTTTACCGCTAAAAAGCATGTGCACATATTGACACAAAATATTAAAATTTCCATTTAAGGATTGCGATGTCAGAGCATTTACTCTATAAATAAAGTCTTCCACTGAGATATCCTCTGGACATCCAGTAAATTTAATATGCCAGTTGGAAATCAAGCTTGAAATACGATCATTGGTAATCGAATGTTGGTTTGAATTCAAATTTTGGCTTGTACGAACAGTTTGAGGAGGACGAACACTTTGGCGACGAGTATCGTATGGAAGCTCTTGCGGCCAAATTGGTTCTTCCGCTTCACGAGGCTGTGGATTATTTCCTGCTATATTCATGTTACGAAAAAGAGCTTGTAGCTCGTGTGAAACTACAGACGTAATGTTTATACGGAACTCATTTAAAGATCCACGAATCATATCTTGCACTCTTTCCTCACTAACAATATTTGAAGAATTTGTATCACCAACTGTGTTACGTCGAGTGTTACGTGGTGTATGATTAACATTTCCAAGACCAGTGTTATCGGCTTGCAGGATTGTATTTCTAAATGTTTGAGTATAAGATCGAGTGTTAGGATGGTTTCTAGGAACAGCACCACCTCTGGCTCGAGTTAAATTTGGATTCAAGTTTGATTCGATTGAAGGAACTGAGCTAGCCGATTCGGTTTGACAATTAATCAAATCTGAAACCGAGCATACGCTTCGACAAACGGGACAGGAAGTATTAGCATTAAGCCACGTTTGAATGCAATTGCGGTGAAATTTATGCTTACAAGGTGTTTCGACAGTGTCTTCACGTAATTGCAAAGATTCACTGCAAATTGAGCACTGTATGGCATTGCCTTCATCGCCAAGGACATCCAAATTATCATTACTATGCCTTACAGACATTTTGTTTTTTTTTTTTTTTTTATTTTTTTAAAATTTAAATTATAATCCAGCGATATAATATTCAAAATTCATGACAGTAAACGTAAGCGAAAAATTAATCAAATTTTAAAAGAAATATATGTTTAAATTCGTCACTCATTCTTAAGGACTTATAGGTGAATGTAGCTATCGGTAAAATTCTTCAGATAAATCTTCACCCAAATAGATATCTTTGTTACATTTAGAAAAAAAAACTGTAAGTAAATGTATGCAACCATCTTAAATAGGAGTTATCAACCGAAATATTCCAGTAAACAAAATCTCAAACCAATTAAGATGTGTACTAATTATGTTGAATACTGCTTGACCGAACAGCGTTTGATATCAGCTATTTTAAATGCCAGTTACAAAATCACTTGCAAGATGAAACGAATATGTCAACAAAATTTTCTTAATGTTACCTAGTCAAGAAATGACCAAGTAATCAATCACAAAAACAATCCCATGGATTGCAACCGAATCTATCCAATTGAAATGTTTCCACATGATAAGTTTTTGTGCGATTGCAATTTGAGTTAAAAAAAAAAAATATATGTTTTTGTTTTTATTTTGTTGTTGTTGTTATTGGGGATACCAAAGAGCTTTTAATAAATGACTAGATTCTAAGGGAACTCAAAGTAGTATTAAACACATTGGCTTGTACCACTCATATCGGTATAGCCAGTACCACTCGGTATGCCCCACGTTGGGCGCCAAAAGTTTATGTAACGAACCGACAGCGACTTAAAGTATTTTAACGGAGCTCACTCTGCATACTCGCTTCCAGCCATGCTCAGGTAAAATGGGGTGGGCCTTGCTCCATGTTATACGGTTTGGGTCGGGTACATAAAATTTATTTTATGCAGAGAATTTTACAAAAACTATTGTACAAATAAAAAAAAAACGAATGAATGATGAATTGATACCTATCTGCGGCTATAAGAAACTCTTGAAGAGAAAACAAAAGGGAACCCAAGATGTAATTAGTCCCTGTTCTATACCCTCCCATCCTGCTAAAATATGAAACATTTTCTTTTAGCCCTAAATATAATGGATAGCTACTATCTACCTTGCCTTAAGTTAAGTGAACACTAAGAAAAATTAGTCCATAGTACAAAATTTATTGCTTATTTTCATTTAATTTTAATATAATTGTGATAATCCACAAATCAAAAGTAAAGTTATTATAAATTCATGTTTCTTTCTTCTACTATCGTCGTTCATAAACAAGCAATTTTCTTTTATAATAAGTTATGTTTTAATATTCAGATGCGAAAATCATTGTTTTGTTTGTTCGTTTTTAATTAGGCATATTTATAGATTAAATTAATTATAAAGCAGTAGATTGAGTTCTTATTTTTAAATTATTTTAATATTAACATCTAGGTGCTTTAATTGCCAAAATTAAAATTTCAAACTTCATCGTTCTGGTTAAGTAAATTCAAAAGAAAAAAAAAATGTTTAACTGAAATAAACAGAAATAAAAATTAATCTAATAATAGATCACATTTTATACCCACTCATGTAAAAAGTAAGTTTTAGAAGAGCAAAAAAAAATATATGTTAGGTTAAACTAATAATACCAAAAGATTTTAGTAATTTATTTTAATTTCAAGAAACTTAAGAAAAGTATAAAAAAAATAGTTGGCATCTCTTCAAATCTGAAGTTTAACTTTTGTGTAAAATTTCAATATTTTTGTTTTGATCAATAACTTCTCTCAATTCATTTTTCATGAATGCTTAATAAAAACAAACGTAAAATATTAAGACGTCAAATATTGTTACATGTGTACATACATTTATACTTAATATCTTTTTGTAAGTCGAGAGCGACTTTTCAACGCTCTCACCATTGTGGTGAATAAAAACATGTCACTTTATCTGTATGTAAGCTTGTAACAATAATACCAAAATAATTTTGACGTTAGGTTTAAGTTATATGTATGTATGTAAGTTTACAAGAAAACTAAACAAAATGCATAAAGCCCTAGACATAGAAATTTTACATTTTGTGTAATTTTCTTGAAAATAAAAATTTGACTAATGAACTAAAATAATAATAAGAAATTGGTCAAAATGACTTACATTTTATCTCCCACGACGTCAGCAGGCCTGATGACTCGAAGTTGATGTTGGCTAGACATAACTATATATTAAATTTTAAATATATGATTTAATGTTTCAAAGCTTATTTTTTTTTTGTTTTTTTAAGTTTCGCTCATTTTGTTTACACTTTTCTTTTTGTTTCTTTTAAGTTTGTTTTCTTTTTAGATTATTTAACCAATTTTAAAGATATTTTATTTTTGTTTTGTTTTTGTTTTTGTTTTTTTTTTTTTCTATTATCAATCTGCTAATCCTGGTCCGAGACATTCACTACGGGAGCGTTGGCTACGAGTGCATGTTTATGCTGTTGCCAATGGTCTAGTCTGGTTGTATTTTGGCCAATACAAAACAGACTTGTTGTCCGTCCAAGGGACTGCGAGGCACTTAGTGATTGACAAAAAACTACTATTCTTCTGGACTAGCCAGAAGACTATGAAACTATGCTCATGGCTATTCTGTTGAATCGGTTCGGCAGCACGAATAATTCAATGGTGGTTATGAGGATTGGTATCACAAACTGCCTATGGACGAGCAAGGCATCCACGACGGGAGCTTCGTCAATTGGTAGAAGAGCGATTGGCTCTTTTATGCGATTTGGCACAATTACGTGTAAAATATACAAAAAAAAAAAAGAATTGCATATGCCGCTAAGCAATTATTAAGCGCGTTAACCGATTTATATGCAACGAACGAGAATGCAATAAAGATTTTAAGCAGATGCTTAAGATTTATCAGGCTCAATATTAAATTAACTTTGATTTAAAGCCATGTGGCGAAAAGTAAGGTATTGACTTAACTTTAGTTCTGATCAACGTGTTCGAAATCCAAAAAGAAAAGGTTGAAATTGCGGATGTTGAAATTGACGTAGGCCTTTGCAGAGAGACATGCTACTTTTCTTGACGTTTTGCTTGTTTCTGACGTTTAATTTTGTAGACTTGTGAAATTATATATGTTATAAAAACATTCAGAGTTGCCAATGATTATTCGTTACTTAATTAGAAAATAAGATTTATTTGGGTATTTTGATGAGAATGGATAACAATTATTTTTACTATGATTATTATCATTCTTGCTATTATTAATTGTATTATTATTATACTTATGATAATTATTATTATGTATTTTTGTAATTTTTAAACTTATTATTATTATTGGTATTATTATTATCTCTGTTGTTATGATAACTTTATTTAATATTATTTTTATTATTATGAGTATAATTATTATGATGAATATATAAAAAAAAATCAAACTATAGAAAGAAAATGTCTTTAATCCTCACAAAACGGGTTTTGTTTGACCGGATGGTAAAGATAAAAGCCGAAAAAGGATTATTGTTTATGAAAGTATCATTTTGAACTACCATAGGTCTTTAACATGATATGTACCCAACGGTTTTCCTAAAAGATCTTCTATAACATAGTAACAATTCCCAATTTTTTCTTTTACGCGTACTTTTACTCCAGTAGGAGCTAGTTTAGCATTGAAATGTGCGGCTTGATCACTTTGAGCAAAACTTCTTCGGGTTACTATTTGACCAATTTCAAATGTTCTATTTCTGGATCGGAGATTGTAGGTTTGGCTGTTTTTATTGTGAGCTTTTATGATAAATGATAAATGATATATGATAAATGATAAATGATAAATGATAAATGATAAATGATAAATGATAAATGATAAATGATAAATGATAAATGATAAATGATAAATGATAAATGATAAATGATAAATGATAAATGATAAATGATAAATGATAAATGATAAATGATAAATGATAAATGATAAATGATAAATGATAAATGATAAATGATAAATGATAAATGATAAATGATAAATGATAAATGATAAATGATAAATGATAAATGATAAATGATAAATGATAAATGATAAATGATAAATGATAAATGATAAATGATAAATGATAAATGATAAATGATAAATGATAAATGATAAATGATAAATGATAAATGATAAATGATAAATGATAAATGATAAATGATAAATGATAAATGATAAATGATAAATGATAAATGATAAATGATAAATGATAAATGATAAATGATAAATGATAAATGATAAATGATAAATGATAAATGATAAATGATAAATGATAAATGATAAATGATAAATGATAAATGATAAATGATAAATGATAAATGATAAATGATAAATGATAAATGATAAATGATAAATGATAAATGATAAATGATAAATGATAAATGATAAATGATAAATGATAAATGATAAATGATAAATGATAAATGATAAATGATAAATGATAAATGATAAATGATAAATGATAAATGATAAATGATAAATGATAAATGATAAATGATAAATGATAAATGATAAATGATAAATGATAAATGATAAATGATAAATGATAAATGATAAATGATAAATGATAAATGATAAATGATAAATGATAAATGATAAATGATAAATGATAAATGATAAATGATAAATGATAAATGATAAATGATAAATGATAAATGATAAATGATAAATGATAAATGATAAATGATAAATGATAAATGATAAATGATAAATGATAAATGATAAATGATAAATGATAAATGATAAATGATAAATGATAAATGATAAATGATAAATGATAAATGATAAATGATAAATGATAAATGATAAATGATAAATGATAAATGATAAATGATAAATGATAAATGATAAATGATAAATGATAAATGATAAATGATAAATGATAAATGATAAATGATAAATGATAAATGATAAATGATAAATGATAAATGATAAATGATAAATGATAAATGATAAATGATAAATGATAAATGATAAATGATAAATGATAAATGATAAATGATAAATGATAAATGATAAATGATAAATGATAAATGATAAATGATAAATGATAAATGATAAATGATAAATGATAAATGATAAATGATAAATGATAAATGATAAATGATAAATGATAAATGATAAATGATAAATGATAAATGATAAATGATAAATGATAAATGATAAATGATAAATGATAAATGATAAATGATAAATGATAAATGATAAATGATAAATGATAAATGATAAATGATAAATGATAAATGATAAATGATAAATGATAAATGATAAATGATAAATGATAAATGATAAATGATAAATGATAAATGATAAATGATAAATGATAAATGATAAATGATAAATGATAAATGATAAATGATAAATGATAAATGATAAATGATAAATGATAAATGATAAATGATAAATGATAAATGATAAATGATAAATGATAAATGATAAATGATAAATGATAAATGATAAATGATAAATGATAAATGATAAATGATAAATGATAAATGATAAATGATAAATGATAAATGATAAATGATAAATGATAAATGATAAATGATAAATGATAAATGATAAATGATAAATGATAAATGATAAATGATAAATGATAAATGATAAATGATAAATGATAAATGATAAATGATAAATGATAAATGATAAATGATAAATGATAAATGATAAATGATAAATGATAAATGATAAATGATAAATGATAAATGATAAATGATAAATGATAAATGATAAATGATAAATGATAAATGATAAATGATAAATGATAAATGATAAATGATAAATGATAAATGATAAATGATAAATGATAAATGATAAATGATAAATGATAAATGATAAATGATAAATGATAAATGATAAATGATAAATGATAAATGATAAATGATAAATGATAAATGATAAATGATAAATGATAAATGATAAATGATAAATGATAAATGATAAATGATAAATGATAAATGATAAATGATAAATGATAAATGATAAATGATAAATGATAAATGATAAATGATAAATGATAAATGATAAATGATAAATGATAAATGATAAATGATAAATGATAAATGATAAATGATAAATGATAAATGATAAATGATAAATGATAAATGATAAATGATAAATGATAAATGATAAATGATAAATGATAAATGATAAATGATAAATGATAAATGATAAATGATAAATGATAAATGATAAATGATAAATGATAAATGATAAATGATAAATGATAAATGATAAATGATAAATGATAAATGATAAATGATAAATGATAAATGATAAATGATAAATGATAAATGATAAATGATAAATGATAAATGATAAATGATAAATGATAAATGATAAATGATAAATGATAAATGATAAATGATAAATGATAAATGATAAATGATAAATGATAAATGATAAATGATAAATGATAAATGATAAATGATAAATGATAAATGATAAATGATAAATGATAAATGATAAATGATAAATGATAAATGATAAATGATAAATGATAAATGATAAATGATAAATGATAAATGATAAATGATAAATGATAAATGATAAATGATAAATGATAAATGATAAATGATAAATGATAAATGATAAATGATAAATGATAAATGATAAATGATAAATGATAAATGATAAATGATAAATGATAAATGATAAATGATAAATGATAAATGATAAATGATAAATGATAAATGATAAATGATAAATGATAAATGATAAATGATAAATGATAAATGATAAATGATAAATGATAAATGATAAATGATAAATGATAAATGATAAATGATAAATGATAAATGATAAATGATAAATGATAAATGATAAATGATAAATGATAAATGATAAATGATAAATGATAAATGATAAATGATAAATGATAAATGATAAATGATAAATGATAAATGATAAATGATAAATGATAAATGATAAATGATAAATGATAAATGATAAATGATAAATGATAAATGATAAATGATAAATGATAAATGATAAATGATAAATGATAAATGATAAATGATAAATGATAAATGATAAATGATAAATGATAAATGATAAATGATAAATGATAAATGATAAATGATAAATGATAAATGATAAATGATAAATGATAAATGATAAATGATAAATGATAAATGATAAATGATAAATGATAAATGATAAATGATAAATGATAAATGATAAATGATAAATGATAAATGATAAATGATAAATGATAAATGATAAATGATAAATGATAAATGATAAATGATAAATGATAAATGATAAATGATAAATGATAAATGATAAATGATAAATGATAAATGATAAATGATAAATGATAAATGATAAATGATAAATGATAAATGATAAATGATAAATGATAAATGATAAATGATAAATGATAAATGATAAATGATAAATGATAAATGATAAATGATAAATGATAAATGATAAATGATAAATGATAAATGATAAATGATAAATGATAAATGATAAATGATAAATGATAAATGATAAATGATAAATGATAAATGATAAATGATAAATGATAAATGATAAATGATAAATGATAAATGATAAATGATAAATGATAAATGATAAATGATAAATGATAAATGATAAATGATAAATGATAAATGATAAATGATAAATGATAAATGATAAATGATAAATGATAAATGATAAATGATAAATGATAAATGATAAATGATAAATGATAAATGATAAATGATAAATGATAAATGATAAATGATAAATGATAAATGATAAATGATAAATGATAAATGATAAATGATAAATGATAAATGATAAATGATAAATGATAAATGATAAATGATAAATGATAAATGATAAATGATAAATGATAAATGATAAATGATAAATGATAAATGATAAATGATAAATGATAAATGATAAATGATAAATGATAAATGATAAATGATAAATGATAAATGATAAATGATAAATGATAAATGATAAATGATAAATGATAAATGATAAATGATAAATGATAAATGATAAATGATAAATGATAAATGATAAATGATAAATGATAAATGATAAATGATAAATGATAAATGATAAATGATAAATGATAAATGATAAATGATAAATGATAAATGATAAATGATAAATGATAAATGATAAATGATAAATGATAAATGATAAATGATAAATGATAAATGATAAATGATAAATGATAAATGATAAATGATAAATGATAAATGATAAATGATAAATGATAAATGATAAATGATAAATGATAAATGATAAATGATAAATGATAAATGATAAATGATAAATGATAAATGATAAATGATAAATGATAAATGATAAATGATAAATGATAAATGATAAATGATAAATGATAAATGATAAATGATAAATGATAAATGATAAATGATAAATGATAAATGATAAATGATAAATGATAAATGATAAATGATAAATGATAAATGATAAATGATAAATGATAAATGATAAATGATAAATGATAAATGATAAATGATAAATGATAAATGATAAATGATAAATGATAAATGATAAATGATAAATGATAAATGATAAATGATAAATGATAAATGATAAATGATAAATGATAAATGATAAATGATAAATGATAAATGATAAATGATAAATGATAAATGATAAATGATAAATGATAAATGATAAATGATAAATGATAAATGATAAATGATAAATGATAAATGATAAATGATAAATGATAAATGATAAATGATAAATGATAAATGATAAATGATAAATGATAAATGATAAATGATAAATGATAAATGATAAATGATAAATGATAAATGATAAATGATAAATGATAAATGATAAATGATAAATGATAAATGATAAATGATAAATGATAAATGATAAATGATAAATGATAAATGATAAATGATAAATGATAAATGATAAATGATAAATGATAATGATAAATGATAAATGATAAATGATAAATGATAAATGATAAATGATAAATGATAAATGATAAATGATAAATGATAAATGATAAATGATAAATGATAAATGATAAATGATAAATGATAAATGATAAATGATAAATGATAAATGATAAATGATAAATGATAAATGATAAATGATAAATGATAAATGATAAATGATAAATGATAAATGATAAATGATAAATGATAAATGATAAATGATAAATGATAAATGATAAATGATAAATGATAAATGATAAATGATAAATGATAAATGATAAATGATAAATGATAAATGATAATGATAAATGATAAATGATAAATGATAAATGATAAATGATAAATGATAAATGATAAATGATAAATGATAAATGATAAATGATAAATGATAAATGATAAATGATAAATGATAAATGATAAATGATAAATGATAAATGATAAATGATAAATGATAAATGATAAATGATAAATGATAAATGATAAATGATAAATGATAAATGATAATGATAAATGATAAATGATAAATGATAAATGATAAATGATAAATGATAAATGATAAATGATAAATGATAAATGATAAATGATAAATGATAAATGATAAATGATAAATGATAAATGATAAATGATAAATGATAAATGATAAATGATAAATGATAAATGATAAATGATAATGATAAATGATAAATGATAAATGATAAATGATAATGAAATGATAAATGATAAATGATAAATGATAAATGATAAATGATAAATGATAAATGATAAATGATAAATGATAAATGATAAATGATAAATGATAAATGATAAATGATAAATGATAAATGATAAATGATAAATGATAAATGATAAATGATAAATGATAAATGATAAATGATAAATGATAAATGATAAATGATAAATGATAAATGATAAATGATAAATGATAAATGATAAATGATAAATGATAAATGATAAATGATAAATGATAAATGATAAATGATAAATGATAAATGATAAATGATAAATGATAAATGATAAATGATAAATGATAAATGATAAATGATAAATGATAAATGATAAATGATAAATGATAAATGATAAATGATAAATGATAAATGATAAATGATAAATGATAAATGATAAATGATAAATGATAAATGATAAATGATAAATGATAAATGATAAATGATAAATGATAAATGATAAATGATAAATGATAAATGATAAATGATAAATGATAAATGATAAATGATAAATGATAATTGATAAATGATAAATGATAAATGATAAATGATAAATGATAAATGAATGATACATGATAAATGATAAATGACAAATGATAAATGATAAAT
>CATQJF010000071.1:0-18648 GCA_958299015.1 Tetanocera ferruginea | reverse complement strand
GTGAAGATCCCGAATTTAAAAAAAATCGGGTGGTGGCTATATCCCAAGCTGAGCGAATAGGCTTTCCATTGGTGCCACTTTCGTCTCTGTCCGATCTATAGTTTGGGAGATACAGTCAAATGAATAAAGTTTTGTACTAATTTCAAAAAAAAGTGAAGATCCCGAATTTTAAAAAATCGGGTGGTGGCTATATCCCAAGCTGAGCGAATGGGCTTTCCATTGGTGCCACTTTCGTCTCTGTCCGATCTATAGTTTGGGAGATACAGTCAAATGAATAAAGTTTTGTACTAATTTCAAAAAAAAGTGAAGATCCCGAATTTTAAAAAATCGGGTGGTGGCTATATCCCAAGCTGAGCGAATGGCCTTTTCATTGGTGCCACTTTCGTCTCTGTCTGATCTATAGTTTGGGAGATACAGTCAAATGAATAAAGTTTTGTACTAATTTCAAAAAAAGTGAAGATCCCGAATTTTAAAAAAATCGGGTGGTGGCTATATCCCAAGCTGAGCGAATGGCCTTTCCATTGGTGCCACTTTCGTCTCTGTCCGATCTATAGTTTGGGAGATACAGTCAAATGAATAAAATTTTGTACTAATTTCAAAAAAAAGTGAAGATCCCGAATTTTAAAAAAATCGGGTGGTGGCTATATCCCAAGCTGAGCGAATGGGCTTTCCATTGGTGCCACTTTCGTCTCTGTCCGATCTATAGTTTGGGAGATACAGTCAAATGAATAAAGTTTTGTACTAATTTAAAAAAAAAGTGAAGATCCCGAATTTTAAAAAAATCGGGTGGTGGCTATATCCCAAGCTGAGCGAATGGCCTTTCCATTGGTGCCACTTTCGTCTCTGTCCGATCTATAGTTTGGGAGATACAGTCAAATGAATAAAGTTTTGTACTAATTTAAAAAAAAAATGAAGATCCCGAATTTTAAAAAAATCGGGTGGTGGCTATATCCCAAGCTGAGCGAATGGCCTTTCCATTGGTGCCACTTTCGTCTCTGTCCGATCTATAGTTTGGGAGATACAGTCAAATGAATAAAGTTTTGTACTAATTTCAAAAAAAAGTGAAGATCCCGAATTTTAAAAAATCAGGTGGTGGCTATATCCCAAGCTGAGCGAATGGGCTTTCCATTGGTGCCACTTTCGTCTCTGTCCGATCTATAGTTTGGGAGATACAGTCAAATGAATAAAGTTTTGTACTAATTTAAAAAAAAAGTGAAGATCCCGAATTTTAAAAAAATCGGGTGTTGGCTATATCCCAAGCTGAGCGAATGGGCTTTCCATTGGTGCCACTTTCGTCTCTGTCCGATCTATAGTTTGGGAGATACAGTCAAATGAATAAAGTTTTGTACTAATTTCAAAAAAAAGTGAAGATCCCGAAATTTAAAAAAATCGGGTGGTGGCTATATCCCACGCTGAGCGAATGGCCTTTCCATTGGTGCCACTTTCGTCTCTGTCCGATCTATAGTTTGGGAGATATAGTCAAATGAATAAAGTTTTGTACTAATTTAAAAAAAAAGTGAAGATCCCGAATTTTAAAAAATCGGGTGGTGGCTATATCCCAAGCTGAGCGAATGGCCTTTCCATTGGTGCCACTTTCGTCTCTGTCCGATCTATAGTTTGGGAGATACAGTCAAATGAATAAAGTTTTGTACTAATTTAAAAAAAAAGTGAAGATCCCGAATTTTAAAAAAATCGGGTGGTGGCTATATCCCAAGCTGAGCGAATGGCCTTTCCATTGGTGCCACTTTCGTCTCTGTCCGATCTATAGTTTGGGAGATACAGTCAAATGAATAAAGTTTTGTACTAATTTCAAAAAAAAGTGAAGATCCCGAAATTTAAAAAAATCGGGTGGTGGCTATATCCCAAGCTGAGCGAATGGCCTTTCCATTGGTGCCACTTTCGTCTCTGTCCGATCTATAGTTTGGGAGATACAGTCAAATGAATAAAGTTTTGTACTAATTTCAAAAAAAAGTGAAGATCCCGAATTTTAAAAAATCGGGTGGTGGCTATATCCCAAGCTGAGCGAATGGCCTTTCCATTGGTGCCACTTTCGTCTCTGTCCGATCTATAGTTTGGGAGATACAGTCAAATGAATAAAATTTTGTACTAATTTCAAACAAAAGTGAAGATCCCGAATTTTAAAAAAATCGGGTGGTGGCTATATCCCAAGCCGAGCGAATGGGCTTTCCATTGGTGCCACTTTCGTCTCTGTCCGATCTATAGTTTGGGAGATACAGTCAAATGAATAAAGTTTTGTACTAATTTAAAAAAAAAGTGAAGATCCCGAATTTTAAAAAAGTCGGGTGGTGGCTATATCCCAAGCTGAGCGAATGGGCTTTCCATTGGTGCCACTTTCGTCTCTGTCCGATCTATAGTTTGGGAGATACAGTCAAATGAATAAAGTTTTGTACTAATTTAAAAAAAAAGTGAAGATCCCGAATTTTAAAAAAATCGGGTGGTGGCTATATCCCAAGCTGAGCGAATGGCCTTTCCATTGGTGCCACTTTCGTCTCTGTCCGATCTATAGTTTGGGAGATACAGTCAAATGAATAAAGTTTTGTACTAATTTAAAAAAAAAAAATGAAGATCCCGAATTTTAAAAAAATCGGGTGGTGGCTATATCCCAAGCTGAGCGAATGGCCTTTCCATTGGTGCCACTTTCGTCTCTGTCCGATCTATAGTTTGGGAGATACAGTCAAATGAATAAAGTTTTGTACTAATTTAAAAAAAAAGTGAAGATCCCGACTTTAAAAAAAATCGGGTGGTGGCTATATCCCAAGCTGAGCGAATGGGCTTTCCATTGGTGCCACTTTCGTCTCTGTCCGATCTATAGTTTGGGAGATACAGTCAAATGAATAAAGTTTTGTACTAATTTCAAAAAAAAGTGAAGATCCCGAATTTTAAAAAATCGGGTGGTGGCTATATCCCAAGCTGAGCGAATGGGCTTTCCATTGGTGCCACTTTCGTCTCTGTCCGATCTATAGTTTGGGAGATACAGTCAAATGAATAAAGTTTTGTACTAATTTAAAAAAAAAGTGAAGATCCCGAATTTTAAAAAATCGGGTGGTGGCTATATCCCAAGCTGAGCGAATGGCCTTTTCATTGGTGCCACTTTCGTCTCTGTCTGATCTATAGTTTGGGAGATACAGTCAAATGAATAAAGTTTTGTACTAATTTCAAAAAAAAGTGAAGATCCCGAATTTTAAAAAAATCGGGTGGTGGCTATATCCCAAGCTGAGCGAATGGCCTTTCCATTGGTGCCACTTTCGTCTCTGTCCGATCTATAGTTTGGGAGATACAGTCAAATGAATAAAATTTTGTACTAATTTCAAAAAAAAGTGAAGATCCCGAATTTTAAAAAAATCGGGTGGTGGCTATATCCCAAGCTGAGCGAATGGCCTTTCCATTGGTGCCACTTTCGTCTCTGTCCGATCTATAGTTTGGGAGATACAGTCAAATGAATAAAGTTTTGTACTAATTTAAAAAAAAAGTGAAGATCCCGAATTTTAAAAAATCGGGTGGTGGCTATATCCCAAGCTGAGCGAATGGCCTTTCCATTGGTGCCACTTTCGTCTCTGTCCGATCTATAGTTTGGGAGATACAGTCAAATGAATAAAATTTTGTACTAATTTCAAAAAAAAGTGAAGATCCCGAATTTTAAAAAAATCGGGTGGTGGCTATATCCCAAGCTGAGCGAATGGGCTTTCCATTGGTGCCACTTTCGTCTCTGTCCGATCTATAGTTTGGGAGATACAGTCAAATGAATAAAGTTTTGTACTAATTTAAAAAAAAAGTGAAGATCCCGAATTTTAAAAAAATCGGGTGGTGGCTATATCCCAAGCTGAGCGAATGGCCTTTCCATTGGTGCCACTTTCGTCTCTGTCCGATCTATAGTTTGGGAGATACAGTCAAATGAATAAAGTTTTGTACTAATTTCAAAAAAAAGTGAAGATCCCGAATTTTAAAAAAATCGGGTGGTGGCTATATCCCAAGCTGAGCGAATGGCCTTTCCATTGGTGCCACTTTCGTCTCTGTCCGATCTATAGTTTGGGAGATACAGTCAAATGAATAAAGTTTTGTACTAATTTAAAAAAAAAAGTGAAGATCCCGAATTTTAAAAAAATCGGGTGGTGGCTATATCCCAAGCTGAGCGAATGGCCTTTCCATTGGTGCCACTTTCGTCTCTGTCCGATCTATAGTTTGGGAGATACAGTCAAATTAATAAAGTTTTGTACTAATTTCAAAAAAAAGTGAAGATCCCGAATTTTAAAAAAATCGGGTGGTGGCTACATCCTAAGCTGAGCGAATGGCCTTTCCATTGGTGCCACTTTCGTCTCTGTCCGATCTATAGTTTGGGAGATACAGTCAAATGAATAAAGTTTTGTACTAATTTCAAAAAAAAGTGAAGATCCCGAATTTTAAAAAAATCGGGTGGTGGCCATATCCCAAGCTGAGCGAATGGCCTTTCCATTGGTGCCACTTTCGTCTCTGTCCGATCTATAGTTTGGGAGATACAGTCAAATGAATAAAGTTTTGTACTAATTTCAAAAAAAAGTGAAGATCCCGAAATTTAAAAAAATCGGGTGGTGGCTATATCCCAAGCTGAGCGAATGGCCTTTCCATTGGTGCCACTTTCGTCTCTGTCCGATCTATAGTTTGGGAGATACAGTCAAATGAATAAAGTTTTGTACTAATTTAAAAAAAAAAGTGAAGATCCCGAATTTTAAAAAAATCAGGTGGTGGCTATATCCCAAGCTGAGCGAATGGCCTTTCCATTGGTGCCACTTTCGTCTCTGTCCGATCTATAGTTTGGGAGATACAGTCAAATGAATAAAGTTTTGTACTAATTTAAAAAAAAAGTGAAGATCCCGAATTTTAAAAAAATCGGGTGATGGCTATATCCCAAGCTGAGTGAATGGCCTTTCCATTGGTGCCACTTTCGTCTCTGTCCGATCTATAGTTTGGGAGATACAGTCAAATGAATAAAGTTTTGTACTAATTTCAAAAAAAAGTGAAGATCCCGAATTTTAAAAAAATCGGGTGGTGGCTATATCCCAAGCTGAGCGAATGGGCTTTCCATTGGTGCCACTTTCGTCTCTGTCCGATCTATAGTTTGGGAGATACAGTCAAATGAATAAAGTTTTGTACTAATTTCAAAAAAAAGTGAAGATCCCGAATTTTAAAAAAATCGGGTGGTGGCTACATCCTAAGCTGAGCGAATGGCCTTTCCATTGGTGCCACTTTCGTCTCTGTCCGATCTATAGTTTGGGAGATACAGTCAAATGAATAAAGTTTTGTACTAATTTCAAAAAAAAGTGAAGATCCCGAATTTTAAAAAAATCGGGTGGTGGCCATATCCCAAGCTGAGCGAATGGCCTTTCCATTGGTGCCACTTTCGTCTCTGTCCGATCTATAGTTTGGGAGATACAGTCAAATGAATAAAGTTTTGTACTAATTTCAAAAAAAAGTGAAGATCCCGAAATTTAAAAAAATCGGGTGGTGGCTATATCCCAAGCTGAGCGAATGGCCTTTCCATTGGTGCCACTTTCGTCTCTGTCCGATCTATAGTTTGGGAGATACAGTCAAATGAATAAAGTTTTGTACTAATTTAAAAAAAAAAGTGAAGATCCCGAATTTTAAAAAAATCAGGTGGTGGCTATATCCCAAGCTGAGCGAATGGCCTTTCCATTGGTGCCACTTTCGTCTCTGTCCGATCTATAGTTTGGGAGATACAGTCAAATGAATAAAGTTTTGTACTAATTTAAAAAAAAAGTGAAGATCCCGAATTTTAAAAAAATCGGGTGGTGGCTATATCCCAAGCTGAGCGAATGGCCTTTCCATTGGTGCCACTTTCGTCTCTGTCCGATCTATAGTTTGGGAGATACAGTCAAATGAATAAAGTTTTGTACTAATTTAAAAAAAAAGTGAAGATCCCGAATTTTAAAAAAATCGGGTGATGGCTATATCCCAAGCTGAGTGAATGGCCTTTCCATTGGTGCCACTTTCGTCTCTGTCCGATCTATAGTTTGGGAGATACAGTCAAATGAATAAAGTTTTGTACTAATTTCAAAAAAAAGTGAAGATCCCGAATTTTAAAAAAATCGGGTGGTGGCTACATCCCAAGCTGAGCGAATGGCCTTTCCATTGGTGCCACTTTCGTCTCTGTCCGATCTATAGTTTGGGAGATACAGTCAAATGAATAAAGTTTTGTACTAATTTCAAAAAAAAGTGAAGATCCCGAATTTTAAAAAATCGGGTGGTGGCTATATCCCAAGCTGAGCGAATGGCCTTTCCATTGGTGCCACTTTCGTCTCTGTCCGATCTATAGTTTGGGAGATACAGTCAAATGAATAAAGTTTTGTACTAATTTAAAAAAAAAGTGAAGATCCCGAATTTTAAAAAAATCGGGTGGTGGCTATATCCCAAGCTGAGCGAATGGCCTTTCCATTGGTGCCACTTTCGTCTCTGTCCGATCTATAGTTTGGGAGATACAGTCAAATGAATAAAGTTTTGTACTAATTTCAAAAAAAAGTGAAGATCCCGAAATTTAAAAAAATCGGGTGGTGGCTATATCCCAAGCTGAGCGAATGGCCTTTCCATTGGTGCCACTTTCGTCTCTGTCCGATCTATAGTTTGGGAGATACAGTCAAATGAATAAAGTTTTGTACTAATTTCAAAAAAAAGTGAAGATCCCGAATTTTAAAAAAATCGGGTGGTGGCTATATCCCAAGCTGAGCGAATGGCCTTTCCATTGGTGCCACTTTCGTCTCTGTCCGATCTATAGTTTGGGAGATACAGTCAAATGAATAAAATTTTGTACTAATTTCAAAAAAAAGTGAAGATCCCGAATTTTAAAAAAATCGGGTGGTGGCTATATCCCAAGCCGAGCGAATGGGCTTTCCATTGGTGCCACTTTCGTCTCTGTCCGATCTATAGTTTGGGAGATACAGTCAAATGAATAAAGTTTTGTACTAATTTAAAAAAAAGTGAAGATCCCGAATTTTAAAAAAGTCGGGTGGTGGCTATATCCCAAGCTGAGCGAATGGGCTTTCCATTGGTGCCACTTTCGTCTCTGTCCGATCTATAGTTTGGGAGATACAGTCAAATGAATAAAGTTTTGTACTAATTTCAAAAAAAAGTGAAGATCCCGAATTTTAAAAAAATCTGGTGGTGGCTATATCCCAAGCTGAGCGAATGGCCTTTCCATTGGTGCCACTTTCGTCTCTGTCCGATCTATAGTTTGGGAGATACAGTCAAATGAATAAAGTTTTGTACTAATTTAAAAAAAAAGTGAAGATCCCGAATTTTAAAAAAATCGGGTGGTGGCTATATCCCAAGCTGAGCGAATGGCCTTTCCATTGGTGCCACTTTCGTCTCTGTCCGATCTATAGTTTGGGAGATACAGTCAAATGAATAAAGTTTTGTACTAATTTCAAAAAAAGTGAAGATCCCGAATTTTAAAAAAATCGGGTGGTGGCTACATCCTAAGCTGAGCGAATGGCCTTTCCATTGGTGCCACTTTCGTCTCTGTCCGATCTATAGTTTGGGAGATACAGTCAAATGAATAAAGTTTTGTACTAATTTCAAAAAAAAGTGAAGATCCCGAATTTTAAAAAAATCGGGTGGTGGCTATATCCCAAGCTGAGCGAATGGGCTTTCCATTGGTGCCACTTTCGTCTCTGTCCGATCTATAGTTTGGGAGATACAGTCAAATGAATAAAGTTTTGTACTAATTTCAAAAAAAAGTGAAGATCCCGAATTTTAAAAAAATCGGGTGGTGGCTATATCCCAAGCTGAGCGAATGGGCTTTCCATTGGTGCCACTTTCGTCTCTGTCCGATCTATAGTTTGGGAGATACAGTCAAATGAATAAAGTTTTGTACTACTTTCAAAAAAAAGTGAAGATCCCGAATTTTTAAAAAATCGTTTGGTGGCTATATCCCAAGCTGAGCGAATGGCCTTTCCATTGGTGCCACTTTCGTCTCTGTCCGATCTATAGTTTGGGAGATACAGTCAAATGAATAAAGTTTTGTACTAATTTCAAAAAAAGTGAAGATCCCGAATTTTAAAAAAATCGGGTGGTGGCTACATCCTAAGCTGAGCGAATGGCCTTTCCATTGGTGCCACTTTCGTCTCTGTCCGATCTATAGTTTGGGAGATACAGTCAAATGAATAAAGTTTTGTACTAATTTCAAAAAAAAGTGAAGATCCCGAATTTTAAAAAAATCGGGTGGTGGCTATATCCCAAGCTGAGCGAATGGGCTTTCCATTGGTGCCACTTTCGTCTCTGTCCGATCTATAGTTTGGGAGATACAGTCAAATGAATAAAGTTTTGTACTAATTTCAAAAAAAAGTGAAGATCCCGAATTTTAAAAAAATCGGGTGGTGGCTATATCCCAAGCTGAGCGAATGGGCTTTCCATTGGTGCCACTTTCGTCTCTGTCCGATCTATAGTTTGGGAGATACAGTCAAATGAATAAAGTTTTGTACTAATTTCAAAAAAAAGTGAAGATCCCGAATTTTAAAAAAATCGGGTGGTGGCTATATCCCAAGCTGAGCGAATGGCCTTTCCATTGGTGCCACTTTCGTCTCTGTCCGATCTAAAGTTTGGGAGATACAGTCAAATGAATAAAGTTTTGTACTAATTTCAAAAAAAAGTGAAGATCCCGAATTTTAAAAAAATCGGGTGGTGGCTATATCCCAAGCTGAGCGAATGGGCTTTCCATTGGTGCCACTTTCGTCTCTGTCCGATCTATAGTTTGGGAGATACAGTCAAATGAATAAAGTTTTGTACTAATTTCAAAAAAAAGTGAAGATCCCGAATTTTAAAAAAATCGGGTGGTGGCTATATCCCAAGCTGAGCGAATGGGCTTTCCATTGGTGCCACTTTCGTCTCTGTCCGATCTATAGTTTGGGAGATACAGTCAAATGAATAAAGTTTTGTACTAATTTTAAAAAAAAGTGAAGATCCCGAATTTTAAAAAAGTCGGGTGGTGGCTATATCCCAAGCTGAGCGAATGGGCTTTCCATTGGTGCCACTTTCGTCTCTGTCCGATCTATAGTTTGGGAGATACAGTCAAATGAATAAAGTTTTGTACTAATTTCAAAAAAAAGTGAAGATCCCGAATTTTAAAAAAATCGGGTGGTGGCTATATCCCAAGCTGAGCGAATGGGCTTTCCATTGGTGCCACTTTCGTCTCTGTCCGATCTATAGTTTGGGAGATACAGTCAAATGAATAAAGTTTTGTACTACTTTCAAAAAAAAGTGAAGATCCCGAATTTTTAAAAAATCGTTTGGTGGCTATATCCCAAGCTGAGCGAATGGGCTTTCCATTGGTGCCACTTTCGTCTCTGTCCGATCTATAGTTTGGGAGATACAGTCAAATGAATAAAGTTTTGTACTAATTTCAAAAAAAAGTGAAGATCCCGAATTTTAAAAAAATCGGGTGGTGGCTATATCCCAAGCTGAGCGAATGGGCTTTCCATTGGTGCCACTTTCGTCTCTGTCCGATCTATAGTTTGGGAGATACAGTCAAATGAATAAAGTTTTGTACTACTTTCAAAAAAAAGTGAAGATCCCGAATTTTAAAAAATCGTTTGGTGGCTATATCCCAAGCTGAGCGAATGGGCTTTCCATTGGTGCCACTTTCGTCTCTGTCCGATCTATAGTTTGGGAGATACAGTCAAATGAATAAAGTTTTGTACTAATTTAAAAAAAAAGTGAAGATCCCGAATTTTAAAAAAATCGGGTGGTGGCTATATCCCAAGCTGAGCGAATGGCCTTTCCATTGGTGCCACTTTCGTCTCTGTCCGATCTATAGTTTGGGAGATACAGTCAAATGAATAAAGTTTTGTACTAATTTCAAAAAAAAGTGAAGATCCCGAATTTTAAAAAAATCGGGTGGTGGCTATATCCCAAGCTGAGCGAATGGCCTTTCCATTGGTGCCACTTTCGTCTCTGTCCGATCTATAGTTTGGGAGATACAGTCAAATGAATAAAGTTTTGTACTAATTTCAAAAAAAAGTGAAGATCCCGAATTTTAAAAAAATCGGGTGGTGGCTATATCCCAAGCTGAGCGAATGGGCTTTCCATTGGTGCCACTTTCGTCTCTGTCCGATCTATAGTTTGGGAGATACAGTCAAATGAATAAAGTTTTGTACTAATTTCAAAAAAAAGTGAAGATCCCGAATTTTAAAAAAGTCGGGTGGTGGCTATATCCCAAGCTGAGCGAATGGGCTCTCCATTGGTGCCACTTTCGTCTATGTCCGATCTATAGTTTGGGAGATACAGTCAAATGAATAAAGTTTTGTACTAATTTCAAAAAAAAGTGAAGATCCCGAATTTTAAAAAAATCGGGTGGTGGCTATATCCCAAGCTGAGCGAATGGGCTTTCCATTGGTGCCACTTTCGTCTCTGTCCGATCTATAGTTTGGGAGATACAGTCAAATGAATAAAGTTTTGTACTAATTTAAAAAAAAAGTGAAGATCCCGAATTTTAAAAAAATCGGGTGGAGGCTATATCCCAAGCTGAGCGAATAAGCTTTCCATTGGTGCCACTTTCGTCTCTGTCCGATCTATAGTTTGGGAGATACAGTCAAATGAATAAAGTTTTGTACTAATTTCAAAAAAAAGTGAAGATCCCGAATTTTTAAAAAATCGGGTGGTGGCTATATCCCAAGCTGAGCGAATGCGCTTTCCATTGGTGCCACTTTCGTCTCTGTCCGATCTATAGTTTGGGAGATACAGTCAAATGAATAAAGTTTTGTACTAATTTCAAAAAAAAGTGAAGATCCCGAATTTAAAAAAAATCGGGTGGTGGCTATATCCCAAGCTGAGCGAATGGGCTTTCCATTGGTGCCACTTTCGTCTCTGTCCGATCTATAGTTTGGGAGATACAGTCAAATGAATAAAGTTTTGTACTAATTTAAAAAAAAAGTGAAGATCCCGAATTTAAAAAAAATCGGGTGGTGGCTATATCCCAAGCTGAGCGAATGGGCTTTCCATTGGTGCCACTTTCGTCTCTGTCCGATCTATAGTTTGGGAGATACAGTCAAATGAATAAAGTTTTGTACTAATTTCAAAAAAAAGTGAAGATCCCGAATTTTAAAAAATCGGGTGGTGGCTATATCCCAAGCTGAGCGAATGGCCTTTTCATTGGTGCCACTTTCGTCTCTGTCTGATCTATAGTTTGGGAGATACAGTCAAATGAATAAAGTTTTGTACTAATTTCAAAAAAAAGTGAAGATCCCGAATTTTAAAAAAATCGGGTGGTGGCTATATCCCAAGCTGAGCGAATGGCCTTTCCATTGGTGCCACTTTCGTCTCTGTCCGATCTATAGTTTGGGAGATACAGTCAAATGAATAAAGTTTTGTACTAATTTAAAAAAAAAAATGAAGATCCCGAATTTTAAAAAAATCGGGTGGTGGCTATATCCCAAGCTGAGCGAATGGCCTTTCCATTGGTGCCACTTTCGTCTCTGTCCGATCTATAGTTTGGGAGATACAGTCAAATGAATAAAGTTTTGTACTAATTTCAAAAAAAAGTGAAGATCCCGAATTTTAAAAAATCGGGTGGTGGCTATATCCCAAGCTGAGCGAATGGGCTTTCCATTGGTGCCACTTTCGTCTCTGTCCGATCTATAGTTTGGGAGATACAGTCAAATGAATAAAGTTTTGTACTAATTTCAAAAAAAAGTGAAGATCCCGAATTTTAAAAAAATCGGGTGGTGGCTATATCCCAAGCTGAGCGAATGGGCTTTCCATTGGTGCCACTTTCGTCTCTGTCCGATCTATAGTTTGGGAGATACAGTCAAATGAATAAAGTTTTGTACTAATTTCAAAAAAAGTGAAGATCCCGAATTTTAAAAAAATCGGGTGGTGGCTATATCCCAAGCTGAGCGAATGGCCTTTCCATTGGTGCCACTTTCGTCTCTGTCCGATCTAAAGTTTGGGAGATACAGTCAAATGAATAAAGTTTTGTACTAATTTCAAAAAAAAGTGAAGATCCCGAATTTTAAAAAAATCGGGTGGTGGCTATATCCCAAGCTGAGCGAATGGGCTTTCCATTGGTGCCACTTTCGTCTCTGTCCGATCTATAGTTTGGGAGATACAGTCAAATGAATAAAGTTTTGTACTAATTTCAAAAAAAGTGAAGATCCCGAATTTTAAAAAAATCGGGTGGTGGCTACATCCTAAGCTGAGCGAATGGCCTTTCCATTGGTGCCACTTTCGTCTCTGTCCGATCTATAGTTTGGGAGATACAGTCAAATGAATAAAGTTTTGTACTAATTTCAAAAAAAAGTGAAGATCCCGAATTTTAAAAAAATCGGGTGGTGGCTATATCCCAAGCTGAGCGAATGGGCTTTCCATTGGTGCCACTTTCGTCTCTGTCCGATCTATAGTTTGGGAGATACAGTCAAATGAATAAAGTTTTGTACTAATTTCAAAAAAAAGTGAAGATCCCGAATTTTAAAAAAATCGGGTGGTGGCTATATCCCAAGCTGAGCGAATGGGCTTTCCATTGGTGCCACTTTCGTCTCTGTCCGATCTATAGTTTGGGAGATACAGTCAAATGAATAAAGTTTTGTACTAATTTCAAAAAAAGTGAAGATCCCGAATTTTAAAAAAATCGGGTGGTGGCTATATCCCAAGCTGAGCGAATGGCCTTTCCATTGGTGCCACTTTCGTCTCTGTCCGATCTAAAGTTTGGGAGATACAGTCAAATGAATAAAGTTTTGTACTAATTTCAAAAAAAAGTGAAGATCCCGAATTTTAAAAAAATCGGGTGGTGGCTATATCCCAAGCTGAGCGAATGGGCTTTCCATTGGTGCCACTTTCGTCTCTGTCCGATCTATAGTTTGGGAGATACAGTCAAATGAATAAAGTTTTGTACTAATTTCAAAAAAAAGTGAAGATCCCGAATTTAAAAAAATCGGGTGGTGGCTATATCCCAAGCTGAGCGAATGGGCTTTCCATTGGTGCCACTTTCGTCTCTGTCCGATCTATAGTTTGGGAGATACAGTCAAATGAATAAAGTTTTGTACTAATTTTAAAAAAAGTGAAGATCCCGAATTTTAAAAAAGTCGGGTGGTGGCTATATCCCAAGCTGAGCGAATGGGCTTTCCATTGGTGCCACTTTCGTCTCTGTCCGATCTATAGTTTGGGAGATACAGTCAAATGAATAAAGTTTTGTACTAATTTCAAAAAAAAGTGAAGATCCCGAATTTTAAAAAAATCGGGTGGTGGCTATATCCCAAGCTGAGCGAATGGGCTTTCCATTGGTGCCACTTTCGTCTCTGTCCGATCTATAGTTTGGGAGATACAGTCAAATGAATAAAGTTTTGTACTACTTTCAAAAAAAAGTGAAGATCCCGAATTTTAAAAAATCGTTTGGTGGCTATATCCCAAGCTGAGCGAATGGGCTTTCCATTGGTGCCACTTTCGTCTCTGTCCGATCTATAGTTTGGGAGATACAGTCAAATGAATAAAGTTTTGTACTAATTTCAAAAAAAAGTGAAGATCCCGAATTTTAAAAAATCGGGTGGTGGCTATATCCCAAGCTGAGCGAATGGGCTTTCCATTGGTGCCACTTTCGTCTCTGTCCGATCTATAGTTTGGGAGATACAGTCAAATGAATAAAGTTTTGTACTACTTTCAAAAAAAAGTGAAGATCCCGAATTTTTAAAAAATCGTTTGGTGGCTATATCCCAAGCTGAGCGAATGGGCTTTCCATTGGTGCCACTTTCGTCTCTGTCCGATCTATAGTTTGGGAGATACAGTCAAATGAATAAAGTTTTGTACTAATTTCAAAAAAAAGTGAAGATCCCGAATTTTAAAAAATCGGGTGGTGGCTATATCCCAAGCTGAGCGAATGGGCTTTCCATTGGTGCCACTTTCGTCTCTGTCCGATCTATAGTTTGGGAGATACAGTCAAATGAATAAAGTTTTGTACTAATTTCAAAAAAAGTGAAGATCCCGAATTTTAAAAAAATCGGGTGGTGGCTATATCCCAAGCTGAGCGAATGGCCTTTCCATTGGTGCCACTTTCGTCTCTGTCCGATCTATAGTTTGGGAGATACAGTCAAATGAATAAAGTTTTGTACTAATTTCAAAAAAAAGTGAAGATCCCGAATTTTAAAAAAATCGGGTGGTGGCTATATCCCAAGCTGAGCGAATGGGCTTTCCATTGGTGCCACTTTCGTCTCTGTCCGATCTATAGTTTGGGAGATACAGTCAAATGAATAAAGTTTTGTACTAATTTCAAAAAAAAGTGAAGATCCCGAATTTTAAAAAAGTCGGGTGGTGGCTATATCCCAAGCTGAGCGAATGGGCTCTCCATTGGTGCCACTTTCGTCTATGTCCGATCTATAGTTTGGGAGATACAGTCAAATGAATAAAGTTTTGTACTAATTTCAAAAAAAGTGAAGATCCCGAATTTTAAAAAAATCGGGTGGTGGCTATATCCCAAGCTGAGCGAATGGGCTTTCCATTGGTGCCACTTTCGTCTCTGTCCGATCTATAGTTTGGGAGATACAGTCAAATGAATAAAGTTTTGTACTAATTTCAAAAAAAAGTGAAGATCCCGAATTTTAAAAAAGTCGGGTGGTGGCTATATCCCAAGCTGAGCGAATGGGCTCTCCATTGGTGCCACTTTCGTCTATGTCCGATCTATAGTTTGGGAGATACAGTCAAATGAATAAAGTTTTGTACTAATTTCAAAAAAAAGTGAAGATCCCGAATTTTAAAAAAATCGGGTGGTGGCTATATCCCAAGCTGAGCGAATGGGCTTTCCATTGGTGCCACTTTCGTCTCTGTCCGATCTATAGTTTGGGAGATACAGTCAAATGAATAAAGTTTTGTACTAATTTAAAAAAAAAGTGAAGATCCCGAATTTTAAAAAAATCGGGTGGAGGCTATATCCCAAGCTGAGCGAATAAGCTTTCCATTGGTGCCACTTTCGTCTCTGTCCGATCTATAGTTTGGGAGATACAGTCAAATGAATAAAGTTTTGTACTAATTTCAAAAAAAAGTGAAGATCCCGAATTTTAAAAAAATCGGGTGGTGGCTATATCCCAAGCTGAGCGAATGCGCTTTCCATTGGTGCCACTTTCGTCTCTGTCCGATCTATAGTTTGGGAGATACAGTCAAATGAATAAAGTTTTGTACTAATTTCAAAAAAAAGTGAAGATCCCGAATTTAAAAAAAATCGGGTGGTGGCTATATCCCAAGCTGAGCGAATGGGCTTTCCATTGGTGCCACTTTCGTCTCTGTCCGATCTATAGTTTGGGAGATACAGTCAAATGAATAAAGTTTTGTACTAATTTAAAAAAAAAGTGAAGATCCCGAATTTAAAAAAATCGGGTGGTGGCTATATCCCAAGCTGAGCGAATGGGCTTTCCATTGGTGCCACTTTCGTCTCTGTCCGATCTATAGTTTGGGAGATACAGTCAAATGAATAAAGTTTTGTACTAATTTCAAAAAAAGTGAAGATCCCGAATTTTAAAAAATCGGGTGGTGGCTATATCCCAAGCTGAGCGAATGGCCTTTTCATTGGTGCCACTTTCGTCTCTGTCTGATCTATAGTTTGGGAGATACAGTCAAATGAATAAAGTTTTGTACTAATTTCAAAAAAAAGTGAAGATCCCGAATTTTAAAAAATCGGGTGGTGGCTATATCCCAAGCTGAGCGAATGGCCTTTCCATTGGTGCCACTTTCGTCTCTGTCCGATCTATAGTTTGGGAGATACAGTCAAATGAATAAAGTTTTGTACTAATTTAAAAAAAAAAATGAAGATCCCGAATTTTAAAAAAATCGGGTGGTGGCTATATCCCAAGCTGAGCGAATGGCCTTTCCATTGGTGCCACTTTCGTCTCTGTCCGATCTATAGTTTGGGAGATACAGTCAAATGAATAAAGTTTTGTACTAATTTCAAAAAAAAGTGAAGATCCCGAATTTTAAAAAAATCGGGTGGTGGCTATATCCCAAGCTGAGCGAATGGCCTTTCCATTGGTGCCACTTTCGTCTCTGTCCGATCTATAGTTTGGGAGATACAGTCAAATGAATAAAGTTTTGTACTAATTTCAAAAAAAAGTGAAGATCCCGAATTTAAAAAAATCGGGTGGTGGCTATATCCCAAGCTGAGCGAATGGCCTTTCCATTGGTGCCACTTTCGTCTCTGTCCGATCTATAGTTTGGGAGATACAGTCAAATGAATAAAGTTTTGTACTAATTTCAAAAAAAGTGAAGATCCCGAATTTTAAAAAAATCGGGTGGTGGCTATATCCCAAGCTGAGCGAATGGGCTTTCCATTGGTGCCACTTTCGTCTCTGTCCGATCTATAGTTTGGGAGATACAGTCAAATGAATAAAGTTTTGTACTAATTTCAAAAAAAAGTGAAGATCCCGAATTTTAAAAAAGTCGGGTGGTGGCTATATCCCAAGCTGAGCGAATGGGCTCTCCATTGGTGCCACTTTCGTCTATGTCCGATCTATAGTTTGGGAGATACAGTCAAATGAATAAAGTTTTGTACTAATTTCAAAAAAAAGTGAAGATCCCGAATTTTAAAAAATCGGGTGGTGGCTATATCCCAAGCTGAGCGAATGGGCTTTCCATTGGTGCCACTTTCGTCTCTGTCCGATCTATAGTTTGGGAGATACAGTCAAATGAATAAAGTTTTGTACTAATTTAAAAAAAAGTGAAGATCCCGAATTTTAAAAAAATCGGGTGGAGGCTATATCCCAAGCTGAGCGAATAAGCTTTCCATTGGTGCCACTTTCGTCTCTGTCCGATCTATAGTTTGGGAGATACAGTCAAATGAATAAAGTTTTGTACTAATTTCAAAAAAAAGTGAAGATCCCGAATTTTAAAAAAATCGGGTGGTGGCTATATCCCAAGCTGAGCGAATGCGCTTTCCATTGGTGCCACTTTCGTCTCTGTCCGATCTATAGTTTGGGAGATACAGTCAAATGAATAAAGTTTTGTACTAATTTCAAAAAAAAGTGAAGATCCCGAATTTAAAAAAAATCGGGTGGTGGCTATATCCCAAGCTGAGCGAATGGGCTTTCCATTGGTGCCACTTTCGTCTCTGTCCGATCTATAGTTTGGGAGATACAGTCAAATGAATAAAGTTTTGTACTAATTTAAAAAAAAAGTGAAGATCCCGAATTTAAAAAAAATCGGGTGGTGGCTATATCCCAAGCTGAGCGAATGGGCTTTCCATTGGTGCCACTTTCGTCTCTGTCCGATCTATAGTTTGGGAGATACAGTCAAATGAATAAAGTTTTGTACTAATTTCAAAAAAAAGTGAAGATCCCGAATTTTAAAAAATCGGGTGGTGGCTATATCCCAAGCTGAGCGAATGGCCTTTTCATTGGTGCCACTTTCGTCTCTGTCTGATCTATAGTTTGGGAGATACAGTCAAATGAATAAAGTTTTGTACTAATTTCAAAAAAAAGTGAAGATCCCGAATTTTAAAAAATCGGGTGGTGGCTATATCCCAAGCTGAGCGAATGGCCTTTCCATTGGTGCCACTTTCGTCTCTGTCCGATCTATAGTTTGGGAGATACAGTCAAATGAATAAAGTTTTGTACTAATTTAAAAAAAAAATGAAGATCCCGAATTTTAAAAAAATCGGGTGGTGGCTATATCCCAAGCTGAGCGAATGGCCTTTCCATTGGTGCCACTTTCGTCTCTGTCCGATCTATAGTTTGGGAGATACAGTCAAATGAATAAAGTTTTGTACTAATTTCAAAAAAAAGTGAAGATCCCGAATTTAAAAAAATCGGGTGGTGGCTATATCCCAAGCTGAGCGAATGGGCTTTCCATTGGTGCCACTTTCGTCTCTGTCCGATCTATAGTTTGGGAGATACAGTCAAATGAATAAAGTTTTGTACTAATTTCAAAAAAAAGTGAAGATCCCGAATTTTAAAAAAATCGGGTGTTGGCTATATCCCAAGCTGAGCGAATGGGCTTTCCATTGGTGCCACTTTCGTCTCTGTCCGATCTATAGTTTGGGAGATACAGTCAAATGAATAAAGTTTTGTACTAATTTCAAAAAAAAGTGAAGATCCCGAATTTAAAAAAATCGGGTGGTGGCTATATCCCAAGCTGAGCGAATGGCCTTTCCATTGGTGCCACTTTCGTCTCTGTCCGATCTATAGTTTGGGAGATACAGTCAAATGAATAAAGTTTTGTACTAATTTAAAAAAAAAGTGAAGATCCCGAATTTTAAAAAATCGGGTGGTGGCTATATCCCAAGCTGAGCGAATGGCCTTTCCATTGGTGCCACTTTCGTCTCTGTCCGATCTATAGTTTGGGAGATACAGTCAAATGAATAAAGTTTTGTACTAATTTAAAAAAAAGTGAAGATCCCGAATTTTAAAAAATCGGGTGGTGGCTATATCCCAAGCTGAGCGAATGGGCTTTCCATTGGTGCCACTTTCGTCTCTGTCCGATCTATAGTTTGGGAGATACAGTCAAATGAATAAAGTTTTGTACTAATTTAAAAAAAAAGTGAAGATCCCGAATTTTAAAAAAATCGGGTGGTGGCTATATCCCAAGCTGAGCGAATGGCCTTTCCATTGGTGCCACTTTCGTCTCTGTCCGATCTATAGTTTGGGAGATACAGTCAAATGAATAAAGTTTTGTACT